>PVLD010028302.1:0-19578 GCA_004027595.1 Dinomys branickii
CCTCCCTTTCATCCTTTCTCCTATTCTCCTTTTCTCTCTCTCTCTCTCTCTTTCTTTCTTCTAGCCTGGAAACCATATTCTGCCATATAATGATTTTTGAATACCACGGGCTCGGGGGAGAGATGAGAAGCCAACTGGATCAATATCTGGAGAGGAAGTTCTTGGATAAAAAACAAAATGCCCAGTTGTGATATTTCAGATTGTTTTTCCATTTTGGGGATTTGCAACCAGTGGAACTGCATTCCAGGAAGTGGAGAAATGCCTGTGACACTCAGGGAACCAGCCAGCTTTTACTAAGGCTATTTCTTCTCATTTATGAGAAAGTGGTAACTTTTCCAAGAAATAAGAATCGGTTCTAAGCCATGAAGTTTCAAGTAAATGGGATTGATTCTCAAATTTATCCCAAGAACTGTTACATAACACGGCATGGCAGAGGTAGCAGACAATCCTTGGGGCCGTCCCAGTGGGAGGCTGCTATGTTATTTATCATCATACACCGGTGGGCTCTCCAGGACTGAGAACTTCAGTTGTGCCTCCTTCCTCAGATCAGTGTCCCAGTGTTTCTCTAGGATATCCTGAAAGAGTGGTACACAGCCCTTACGGATCCCTCTTCCTTCTGACCTGTATCACAAAATGCATCAATCAATTCAATTTGTCTATGTATCCTTAAGATTCCCCCAAAAGGGTAAAATTCAAAGTCAATGCTTCTTCTTTCCTTCAGTGTGTCCTGCTACCCAGGCTAGGAGAGATTTAAGTGACACAACTGTCCAGTACCGTCTGCCCCACTTACGGAACATTAATCACTCTGACCTTGGAATCATTACCTGTCTGACCTCATCCTCACTAAATCCCTTGAGAGATCAAGGTCTGCTTTTCACTTATAGATTCCCAAAGCATTAGTACCCAATTGTGCCGTCCATGTTATACGCACACTGCATGCTTGATATGCATGGATAATCAAAAGTGAATTCTTGTGTTTTCTCTCACAAACCCTCCCAAATGCCATCTATATTGACATAATTAGAACACATTTACTTATATATTTTAGTGTACATTTTCAGTATGATTTTATTAATTTTACATATTTTCTTAAGTATTCTGGGCAACCAGTTAATTTTTATTTCATGAATGGGCTTGGCTGAGCTTTCTTTCCATTGTGACAGTTCTTCTCAAAAAGTTGATGTGTTGGGAGCTCATGTATTGAAGGGGGTCTAAGCTCATGAACAATCCCCAGAGGGAAAAATGGGATAATGGATCTATAATTGCTGTTGACTGCAAAAGTAGATTATCACCCTTCCATGAGATTACAGTGAGTGCTGTTTAATTGCAGTAAATGTGTCCTATCCCTTCAGGAATGAGATTCAGAAGATATGTAACATTATGCCTGGGGGAATAATATAGGTTTGTACTGATTGCTGATTATTATTTTTAAGTCTCTGTAATCTCCTGCCTTAATGCACTACTACAAAAATATTCTGATAATGCAGCAGAATAATCCCATTAACATCGTTAATGTTCTGCCAATATTCATAAGACAGGTCAATATATTTGGTATATTTAAATTTTTATTCTAAGAAAAATGACATGGTCTGTTATGTGTAAGAGAACAGGGTAGTCAAATTAATTAATAAGATAGGAGCAATATTTATTTTAGGGCTTTCTATTATTATATAAAACCTTAACAAAATAACAGAGCAATATATTGAGATCAATCCTGTAAATTTTGGTTCTTGCATAGTGCAGATGTTAAAAATGATTTTATAGACATTCTTTGATTGCCAATTTATAATTAAATTTATTTTAAGAGAGCTGAGTTGTCTTACTTGAATCCTTACCATTGATCATTTTTTTTACAGTTTTTCTCTTCTTCTCTCATATTCAGAAATTGTATATTTTATTTCAAACACTTTTGTGAAGTATGGTGAAGCAAAACAAACACAAAAGGAAAACAGCATGAAGCAAACTGTTATGATTACCCTCAACAGTTTTGAGACTATACAAAAATTTCTTTGGTAACACACATTTTATCATCAAATGATGAAGTGAACATTGTAGTAGAAATTTCTTATATTCCAATCTTTGTAAGTAGTTATCTAAATACATGTTGAAGTAATTTTATCTCTTTATGCTTTGGTTTTCCTGCCAATAAAATAATGGCTTTAGATTTCTAGGGTAATATCTAAATACACAAACGTAAATATTGTGCTCAGTAGGAATGAATGTATGCATTTTAATGAAAAACCCAAATACTTGGTATAATATTAATAGAAATAACAATTCTGTGGAAAGCTCAACTTGTTTTTTAAAATAAACAAGTAATAATACTTTAAAACCAGTATCAAAAAAAAATTTTGTCTTTGGAGGTGAAGAAAATTTGCTGTTTAAGGAAAATATTTAATATGTCTGGAAGGTGACAATCTAAGCTATTTCTGAAGTTCTATGAGTATTTTGCACATAGTTCTTAGGTTACTTCCATTCTATTACTTCCTTTTAACAGATATTATAAAATTTTAATTTTTTTCTGCAAATATTACTAAAGATGAGATTCCAGTATTGCTAATATTCATATATTATATGGGGAAATATCAAACCTTAGATTGTTCATAGAAAACCAAACAATCCCAGTGCATGGTTTGTGTGAATGGGATTCATTTTATCATCCACAGAACTATAAGGACTAGAAGGTCAGAATTGGTTTTATTTTTGGGGTTTTATCTTTGGCATCTAATTATGCAGGAAAATGTCTTTCATTTACTCCTGTCCCTTTTTAAATAAGGGAGCATTTAGAGCTGCAGCTAAATTCCACCCACGTGGAAATTGTTAGAAAATAGCCCTGGGGTGGAAATGTCAGACCCCAGAAAGCCCAATGCTATCTGATACTCAGAGGGAATTCTCTCCCGCAGAACTCTGTATACAAAGTTCTTTTTTAAATATATAGTTTTCCTTCTATTGTTACTGCTCAAAGGGTGGATACAAATACACCAATATACCCCAGCTTACAACTGAAAATAATACTCATTTTCTAAAGAGATAAAACTAAATGTAACTTTTTACTTTTGAGATTTTTGTGGATGTTTTTTTCCCTAAGTTTTTCATAGATGCTGCACTTTAAAATATAAGGATATTTTTGTGGTTTAGATTTGAATAAAATAATTGAGAAAATTAAGTATATACTTGAAAGGATGGAGGCTTTCACATGGAAATCTTTTTCAGCAAGTTGGTTTAAAATACATACTTCCAAAGAGAGAACATTTCTCATTATATCATCCTTTGAGAAAACTATGGATTTAGACTGTGCTTTCACAGAGGGGAAAAGATCAGTTAACTGGTATTTACTGAAGCAACATAAATTTTGGAAAGCTAAAGTTGGGACTACATTGTCTTTCAAAAAAATGATTCCTGGGCTGGGGATATAGCTCAGTTGAATAAGCGCTTGCCTGGCAAGTGCAAGGTCCTGAGTTCGATCCTCGGTACCAAAAAAAAAAAAAAATAATAATAATAAGATTCCTGTTTTTGACTTATAACATAGGAAGTCTTGATTTTCATGGATGCCTGGCAATCACTAAGAGATCGTCCACCCAAAATAAACATCCAAGAAATAAACTTGAAATGTGGTTTTAGGAGTAAGGGTACTACTAATGTGTTAGGATGCGAGGTATTGCTGATTTATTTCAGACAGCCACATCAAGAAAAATTTAGTAAGTTAAACATTCTTATGGGTTCTGTTTAACAATTCTTACTAACTGTTGTAATTTGGGACTTTGTAAGGGGAACAATACAAAATATTTGTAGTAGAAATTTATTATATTCCAATCTTTATAAGTAGCTATCTCAAAAATTTGTAGGATTATTTTATTATAGTCACCCAAACAGTCATGTACAAAGACAGTGTGGGAAATCTGTCCACACATTAAGACCAAAAAAATCCATCTGAGAACCTGGATCCCATGTCAATGTCCTGCATGAGTCCAGCTGAAGACCTAGAGCCCATAACAATCCCTCCCATGAGTCCAACTGGAGGCCAAGAGTCCACGACAATGTCTCATGCATGCTTATTTTAAGGATCTGCACTGGGAAGGCCCACAGGACAGCAGTAGAAGCTGGAAAGTCTGTGCCAGTGAGATGAAGGATCTGTGCTGGCAGCCGAGGGATCTGCAGTGGAGCCAGGAAGTGATGCTCAAAGTAAGAAGCAGAGCTCCCTCAAAGGTGCCACAGCCGCCCTCGGCAATGCTAAGGTCCTGAGCTCCTCTGATGGTAACAGCTGATTTCCCATAAGGAAAGCCAACATGGCAAGCATCTCCAGGAGACTGAGCAGTGCACCATCTTCCCCTCCAGAGCCAGGAAGTGACGTGCAAAGTGAGGAACAGGGCTCCCCCAGAGTGAACCAAAGCCATTCGCAGTGACAAGGCCCTGAGCTCCTTCGATGATGAGAGCAGCCAAGATCATCAGGAAAGTCAGCGTGACAAGCTCCTCCAAGAGAACCATCAGCAGCCCCAGGAAAACCCACAGCTCCCAACAGCTTCTCTTCTTCTTACACAGTTCTGCTTCTTATGCTGCCAACAGCAGTCCCCAGGTGGGCCTCCCACACCCAGCGCCATGCTAGTTCAGTCCATCTGGATATTACAAGTTGACTACTAGTTGTGAATTCACCACACTAATGTTCCAGAGATGTCAAAATGTTGTGTTTTTTCTTTACTATTCTCAACGCATGACATGTCATGACTCTAAGCTTTAAAACATGTAAATTATATCCTTTCTATAGAGCTTGTATTTTTCTTTATTTTAAAATTTCAAAATTTTATCTCTGCTTTTCCAACAGATACCCTTTACTATTCTACTTTTTTCATTTTAGAATCTCAAGCTGAGTTTCATGTAATTACTCACAGCCTTGACATGACTAATGAATGATCCATAATATGATAGGTTGTGCAGGTAATACGCCTTTTTAAAGAATGCAAATGAAACTTTCACAGTTAAGTTTCCTCCAGAATCATCTATAGGACACACCGAGTCCATTGCCTTTAATTTACCTTCTATATGATTGGCATTGTTTTTAGTTAGTACTCTAGTACACACATTACATTTTCTAGAAATCCACAAGCTTCTCATTGAGTCAGGTCAACATTTTAATGTCTCCACAGTGTGGTCAGCTCCACTAGACTGTGCTAAACCTTGGGGAATTGGTCACCATTTCTTCATTTCTGGGATACAAGTGGAAGACTTTTAAGTTTATTATTCATAAAATTTTTGAATATTCATAATTTCTTATGTATAAAAGTCACACATAGCAAATAGAATAAAATATGATAGATATATCTCAAGAGAATATTACAGATGTTTTTCATTTCTTGAAAAAATCAAAATTGTAAGTGAATTAAAATCAAATCTAAAGATTCTTTAGCTAATATAATAACTATAAATTTGTAAGAACCATTTTAAAAATAATTATCTTTTATATATTCTTAACCCTTACTATTATTTCAGGTTATCTGTGAAAGAAGAGTAAATTAAGAAGTTTTATTGTTCACTCCTTCCAAAATTATATCATCATTAGGAAAACTGATCACAATGAAGACTTAGTAATGGCATTATCTCATCTGTAAATTTTTGAGCAGAAGCATTTGAGATGAATGAATGCTATACAGAGTGGCATTAATATATTATTGAGAGGGAAACACATTAGGCACCACCCAAGGATGACAAAGGATCTTGCAAAGTAATTTATGTAAATATACGTCAATACACCGAACTTTTTCTTAAATATTCAGTGTCAAACTGCTTTGAAATAATTCATTTCTGAGCACTGTCATTTTATAAAAAAATTTAGACATTGTAGCAATAAAGAATGAATTTTGTCTCTTCTAGAAACAAGGAAATCAACCTTAACTCTACATGACTGTTCTTTTTCAAGAGGTTCAAAACTGGTTTGAAGTAATTTGAAAGCAGCCTGCCTACCACACATTAAAATTTCATGATGCCTTTGCAAAGAGCTGTGTTCATTGTCATGTGTGTGAATAAGCATATGTGCATGTGATTTTTATTTCCTGGTTTACACTGGATTTCAGTTCAAAATCCTTAGTTTGGTATTTGGTCCAATTGCAAATATGTAAAATAGGAATTTCCTATTTCCAGTGAAAGACTTCCTGCATTTTTGTTAAGACATTTAAATGAATCATTAAAAGCTGGAAGTGTATCTTTGGAAAGCACATATTATTTTTTTCTTTATAGTTCCTCTGATTTGTTCTTAACTTTATGATCATCCCATTGACTAAGGTGTCCATTTCTTCTCAGGGAATCTGGATAAGCAGCAGTGGGTGAGTCACAGTTTCCCAGGAGCCAGTCATCCACTAGGTGAAGGTTTTCAAATCTCAGCGCATCCTGTTGTTCAAAGGGTCTCCTGGGACTTTACCACCCCTTACTGCTTCCAAAACCTCCTGTTTGCTTAACTCACTGCTCTGAATATTTCAGTCTAACACAGAAGAAAATTTAATATGGAGGGAAGACAATCTCGGGATTTATTTTATATCACATACTTAAATTATGCAAAATATTGTTTTAATCCTAGTTCGATTTTGACCTAAGATAATCATGGCTTTTTATGGAGGTGCATAGTTTGTTTTAATAAGCACACACCTTTGTTTGGATGAAGAGTGTGAAAACATATAGCTGCACAAATCATTAAAAATAAGTCAGTGTTGCCTCTCAAATTGCGTATTTGTTGAAGATCCACTGTGAAGAGGGGGAGAATTTCTTATTCATAGGAAGCATTCCAAAAAGTATTTGTTGATGTGGAGTGAGGTTATCAGTCCAAAATCTTGCTCCCTTTTAAGTGGCCACCTTTGAACTTGTCCTTCAGATCCACTGGATAAAATCTCTCTTTTTCTGTTTTCTGTGACAATTTTCTCTAAAGCAAAGTATTTGGCACTGGTGCAGATCACAAAACCACATGGGACGCTGGCCAAGTGACCAACAGGGTGCACACAGTT
Organism: Dinomys branickii; assembly: GCA_004027595.1. Classification (NCBI taxonomy): domain Eukaryota; kingdom Metazoa; phylum Chordata; class Mammalia; order Rodentia; family Dinomyidae; genus Dinomys; species Dinomys branickii. The sequence continues at coordinate 6,987 of PVLD010028302.1, forward strand.
ATCAAGTAACCACCATGAGGAAAAGCCAAGGCCTTCGAGTTCCGCACAAACAAGAACAGGAAACCAGGAGAACATAATTGTAGACACTCCAGTTATATGTTGTGGATAAATCAATACAATAAATGTCAGTCTGATATAGGACTATCCAGTAATCAGGTCCCAGAGGGCAGCTGAACTGAGAGCTGTAGGGTAGAAGTCAGCAGAAGACATTTTGCTGAACCTTTGGGGGCTGAGTCCTTTAGTCAACACCTATGAATTAAATAATCTGTCTCAGATTGAAAAATATATAGTATTAGTAATATATATTATAGTATATTAATAATAAATATGAATAACATATCTCAACATAATGTTCTCTGGATGTTGAGGCAGGAGGACTGTATGTTCTAGTTGAATCTGGACAATTTGGCAACTTAGCAAGTCCCTGTCTCAAAAAAAATAGTGGTGGACGTGTAGGTCAGTGCGCAGGCTCTGCATTCAGTCCTCAGGTTTCAAAGCTCACAACAAAATGTAAAAACCCCATATTATCTAAAGTGTTACTTTTGGTGAAGCACTGTGTTCAGTCTTGAGAACATCCTTGGTGTCCAGAGACATTGCACACTTAGTATGTTTTGATGTCATCACCAGCGCTACCTTAGTCCTAGCTCAATGTCTGTGGTAGAATTTTAGATAGAAAACTTCCAATTCTAATAACACAATAAGTCTACAAATTTTGATATTATACTCACCTTTATATCTAGATTTTATAATTTCTCCCATGAAAGTTTGATGTATCACTTACTAAGATTTACCTTTAGGTACCTTCTATTTTATGTTGGTATCAGAAAGAGATATTTATTTTATTAAATAATTTTTTTCATTGTAACAATTGCTTCATCTATATCTGTTTATTTTTACATATTTATTCTGTAACCTTCATTTTGCATATTTACTTTGTAAGTAGCAACTTTGATGAAAGACATAGTTTGATTGATCTCTTAATGCTCTTAAATATGCAATTTTTTTCTTAGCAATTACAGTTCTGTTTTTAATTTTCCTATCTCAAATATTCCATTTAACTTTTTGTTTGATTGTATAGGGCAGTATTTGTTGCCTTTTATGTTGTTACCCCTCTGTAGCTTCTTGCCTGGTTTAAAAGAAGTGATTCTGTTTTACCCATTAAGAATATTCATATATATGGTACTGGAATGCATTTTTCTGTGACTTAGGTTTGTTTTAGCTTGGAAAAAACTCACAATTATTATTATTTTTATTTTTGTTATTTGATTGCAAGGTAATGGTCACTAGGTTTTTCTGAAAATTTTCCTGCTTTACTGACACACACTTTACAAATTGAAATTACGTATATTTAAAATGTATGATAGGATATTTGAGATATGGATAAGTGTTAGCACTATCATTCTAAATAATCTCTAAATTTCTCACTTCACATAGTCACTATTTCTGGGCTGTATTTATCTTATACAGTTGAAACTTTACCTATTGAGGAAACAGCTTTTGGACTATTCTTTTTTCATGGTATCAGGAATGAAACTCAAGACCTCCTGCTTGCCCGCCAGGCACTGTGTCACTGAGCTATACCCCTAGTCCTGGGTTATTCTCAACAAATGTCTTCCTATTATTTTCTGTTTCAATCTTTACGAATTTGTTTCTCCTAGTTTTTTCAGGTCTACTTTATAGTTGCTTCTGACTTTGGAAATTAAATGCTTTATTAATATATTTCAATTCATTTGTATTAATCACTGCATATTTGGCCTGGATAGTTCTCTGAGCTCTGTTTTGCTGTTATTCCACAATTTATAATACGTGGTGCTATTAGTATTGTTATTTTCTGTATATTATGAAGCTATAGTTTGAATTCCTTTGCTCTTGGAATTCCCTAGTTAAAAAAAATTTTAAGTAAAAGAGAAATTCAACTTTTACATTTTTGTTAACTTCCTGCTCTATTAAAGAGTCCAGTGGAGTATTTCTGGGTGTTGCTACATGACAATTTAAAAAATTTTCAAAATAGATAATTGCTGGGAGGTAATATCTATGGGTCCAAACAGATCAGTTAATGTAAATGCGCTGACTAGATTTGCCTAATTAATTACATGCCTGTCTGTGTCTTGTGTTCTCCAGGTACTGCAAGCTGATGGAAATGTCATAAGGCTTCTCACCTCTAGTTTACCTAAAATTTCCATTTAGTGAACAATAATCCTACTTAATTTAATCAATAATACTGTTAGATTCTATTGCAAAATATAGTACTGATCATTATATAGTTTATGTCCATGTTTTGCTTAATGCTTTTGCCCTGCAGTAAATGCTGATAGCCCTACCTACTTTCTTAGGAAAAGGAAGGGTTTTCTCCACTTACACCCTGCAGAGCTCCTCTGCTGTCACCCTGGCAATGTGGGTATTGTCCAGAAACATGAGGATTCTTCTTGGCTCACTGGAAAATGGTAAGATAAGCCAGGCATGTGAGTGAGTGTGTGTGTGTGTGTGTGTGTGTGTGTGTGTGTGGTGATACACTTTTACTCTTCTTCAGCTAACTGGAATAATTATTTTTAGAAACTTGTCTCCCCTCATCTCCTTCGCTAACAGTGCTACAACAATATTTTTAAAGTGCATTATCTGTTTCTCAATATTCAACTGCTCATTCTACAGCTCCTCAGTAATCACTGAATTTTACAGATACCTCCTTGTTCGCCCCTTCTATCTGTTCTCCACATTTTCCCCACTTCTTATAAAAGTGACGTGGAATTTGAAACCCTATCAGTTCTGCTCAGGAGGTGAAGACACTACATTATCTCTTGTTATGCTTACTTGCCCTCTTCTGATAGGCTACTGAGGCTTCCTCACAATTAAATATTAATAGTGTTCTTGGTTACACTGACTATAGAATTTCCCTTTCTATTGTTTTGTCTTTACTGCTTCCTTTATTTCAGAAAAGAGTGGAAATGTTTTTCTTACAAAATTAATCTGAAGTTCTCACCGCTTTTTAAAAGGTCAGATATAGGATGGAAATAAGCAGGTGTACAAAGTTGACAGTTTGCAAAATAACCCACAGAGTGAGATGCTTTTTATTTATAAAAGCTATGTGATATGCTAAATCAAATTTCATCCTGAAGGATACTCTGCAGGATATTATTTCACCCAAATTTTAAAAATAACTAAGAATACTTGAATTAACATAATGTTGAAACTATTCTATTGCAATTGTTACATGAAAAAACTTGAAGTAATAAATATATTATTTAAATGATAAAAGTAAGCATATATTATTAAAATTATTTACAAAAGTCATAATTATCTCAAATTGAGAATTAAGTAGAGTGAAATACAGTTTAAAATAAATTCAGAACATATTCTCTAGGTTAAATCTTATGTTTTTCTTTACTAATCTAAGAAAATGTGACAAATTTTTAAAAATTGAAGTAAATTATTTTCTAATTCATTTACAATCTGTAGTAGTTAAATAATTTTGTCATTGTAAGTAAGAAACGTCAAGCTACATTGGATCAGCATGGCTCAGGCTGTGGCTGAGGGGACTTACTGAAGATGGAAGACCCACCCTGGGTGTGAGCGACACTAACTGATAGGCGAGTGGAATACAAGGGAAAGGAGGAAGGAAGGCTTGCTTCTGATTCTTTGGAGGAGCCCCTCTCCTGGTTTCCAGCATAGACCCTTCAACTTCCTGTTATGAATTCAAAAAGGACACTACAGTGAGCGTCCAATCTTCGACTGGATCCTTTGCATCTCTAGCACACAGCCAGCTCTTTTGCATTCTCCGCCATCTGACTCTGGCGGCGACCATTGTCAGCCAGTCTTGTAAATTCTTATACATTTGTAAATCTTGCGTTAAATCTGTTTCTCTAGTAAGCACTGAATGATACACTATCTTATCAACATATTGGTTAGTTACTAATTAGGAATAGATCTCATTTTTGTTGTTTTATGGATTCCAAAGGTTTATGGATTTCTGAACTTAGACAATGTTTGGCTGAAAAATTATAACATCCTTCTCAGATGAAATGATATCTAATTGATACCAATATCTTATTGTTTTCTCTTTGATGTTAAACTTCTAATTTAACAAGTGTTCAAAAGTTAATACTTGCATAAGTCATATATCTTGTATACATTTTAAAAATTATACTCAGTTGTACATAATCCTACACAAAATGCCATTAATTTATATCTGGTTCAAAAAATGTGCAACTAAATACTTTATAGTTGTCATAGCCATTGGGCATTTCTTTACTTTCTGTGTAGCTGGAGTAGTTTTATTTTAACAATGTCCAATACTGTTTATAAGGAAATTACTTTACTATTTTAATTCCTGAATATCTATGGAAAAAGATGAGAGGTTGTTGCTTTCAAGCGAAACAAATACTAGTAAACAAAGTTATGGTGGGTGCAGACATTTATATCTGAAAGTAAAGCAACCACTCTAACCTATTTTAAACTAATTTAAATTTTTATACCTCTTAACTGTTTAGAAGGAAAATTTTAATTTTATATAGACTCAATGATGTTTACTTATGTTGAGTTATAGTTTGAAACAACTCAGGATTAAATTGAAAATTAAATACTAAATCAGAGTCACTTTTTCTTTCTCCCGTACATAACCAGTTCCTCTCTTTGGTGTTCATTTCTCAGAGGTGCAATACTGTAATTTTTGCCCATTATACAGCCATAGAAAACATTTTAAAGTATTTTTCCTTTTTTCTTCTCAAGTTATGTTCATCAGCATGGGCACACACGACATAACGTAGTGCCAATATATATTATACTTTTAGAAGAGTGTATCATATTTTAGCATCTGTATGCTTACTGATAAACGTTATTTTTTTTCTAGTACTTTCCAACCACAGCCAGTGTTTGTCCTGAATATTCTTATTTTTGTTGCTTGTTTATAGAAGATTCCTTGGGATATATCAAAGCCTGTAATTAATAAATTTATGTGTATGGGTGTTTTCCGATTTCTCAATATCATACAATTGCAAATGTTCTGTAAATATCTTATACCACTTAGTACTTCCAACAATAGCATAGATCGAATGCCACTGGGCTGGGACTGCAGCTCAGGGACAGAGCCCTTGCCTAGTACATGCAAGAGCCTAAATTGGATTCATAGCACATCACAAATAAATCTAACTGCTTTTTATATTATCAGAAACACAACATTTGATGTTTTCAGATTTGATATTTGCCAACCTGCTTATAGTCAAATGATAGTACTCTCTAGTTTTTATTTGTCTTTTTTCTGACCAAGAGTGAAATAACTTTTTGGATGATTCCTAGTCATTTGTTTTTCTTTGTCTGAGAACTGCGTGAATTTCACTTATGGGCTAATTGAAGGTTAGCCTTTAATTGAATTGAATGTTGATTACTCCTCGTTTACAATATATTTATTAACTTTGAGAAATGAATTGTTTGTTTTAGTAACTATTACAAATATTTTAATGTGAATGTTTCTTCCTCACATTTCAAAAACTCTTTTTAAGCAAAGCTGTTTTTATTTTTACTTGTTTACATTTTGCTTGCATTTTAAAAAATATTGCCAAACTATAGATCATAAAGATAGTCTTCACATTTTTTAATTTTTCCAGGAATCTGTCTATAATTATGTCTCACCTGTGAGAAACTGATGTGTTAACAAATGTCCATATTTCAATCTGACAACTCATGTAGTAAAATTTTAAAAATGTGACTTATCTCCTCAACATACATATAAATCTTCAATTATGTTGTAAATAGTATCCCAAAAGTATTCTATACTTTTTAATTTTGTCTTCCAAGTTTTAGTGTGCTATCATTTTTAACATATTCATGATTTATTTAACAATTTTGATCAATTATCCTACTAATTATAATTCATTTTGTTATTTGCAAGCAATTTGTGGCTATTTGAAGATGAGGTGATTTGTTACATCACTTCCATTTTTGTCCTTTTTACTTCATTCCTTCTTTTCTGTAACTCCTTAAGAGCTGAACAAAGTTAATAGAAATGTGTATTAACTTTCGGTTTGCTGTGTGGGATGTATCTAAACTTTTATTTGTCCCTATCTCTGTGCTGCCATTGCCCAGCATTACTTTTATGTTACTGTGTGTCTGAATAACTATATTAATAACCATTTATAGTTCTCGACATTTATCTTTCTCTTTTTTCCCTTTTCTTGAGGATGACTCAATTCTTTTCATGCATTAAATCTCCCCCTGGGGTTGCTCCCGTCAAAGAACAAATTTGAGACTGTCCTTGGTTAAGTATTCATTGATAATAAACTCTTCTTAGGGTTTTTCAAAACCTTAGGGTTTTTCAAACTCGGATATTGAGTGACAGTTTGACTGAACATAAACACTAAGTTGTCGTGTTTTCAGCACTTTAAGCTTTCATTCCATCATCCTACGAATCCAACTACTGCTATTGGAAGTATTTGGATTTTCATTCAAATTCATTTCGTTCTGTCTTTGTTTTATCTTCTGGTTTTGTAAAAATTGTTTTTTCTGTTTTTTTTTTTTTTTTTTAATACAGTCAAGTCATTTGCCACCAATTTCTGAATCTAAAACTGTGTTATAGATCAAATGTTCAAGTCTTCCCCCAATTATTAAGTCGAAATGTAGTCACCAAGATGAAGATATTTAGCGGTGGACTCTGGGAAGCTGATTAAGTCCTGAGGAGGAACTATAGTGAGTGAGATTCGTGACTTTGCAGAAGGGAACTCAGAGAGAACTCAGTGTGAACCAGGAAGTGGTCTCACCCGGCACCACGCTGGTCTGTGCCAGTACGGTGGTACTTTGTTGTAACTGCCCAAATGGATGAAGATGTCAACTGGTGATGAGGAGTGTAGCCAGTATCTAAAAACGTGCATACGGCTTTGGAAATAATGGATCACTGTGGACTGCAAACCAAGAAACAGGTCTCAGCAGACAACAGGACATTTAGAAGTTTGAGTTTGAGCTTTCCAGTCTCCAGTACTATGAGAAAATAACACATATTTTTAAATTTAAGCCATCCATTCTGTGATATTTGTGTGGAAGCCTGAGCTAAGTGTCTTCCACAACTCTAAGGCTAATCTGCCATTTTGTTTTCATTACATTTGCAAAAGCAGTAGACTGTATATCATTACAAGTGTTTAAGAGCATTCTCTATCTAGTCTTCATTGTTTTGGAGGTGCTATGGGTCTTTTAGAATCAGGCAAATGCAACAATAAATTATGGAATGCTTTTAATTTGGGTAGTCAGCTGTGTTTACCACTTGACAGTCTCTTAGCTGCCTAATTCCCTACTTTCTAGGCATCCTGATGGAGACCGGTCTACCACCTTCCAGGCTGTCTCAGGAAAGTTAGGATATGTAGGTGCAGGTCCAGCTACTGTATTGTGATGGGGAAGTGCTACTTGTCACCTGATGATGAAAAGATCTGAGGACTGACATTGGAAACAGTTGAAACAAATGGAGTCAGAAATTGCTCTGTAACAATTTACTTTTTTGACAATCAAGGGTGTAAATTTGTCCCCGTATAATTTGCTCTGCAATGATACTAGTAAAAGCAGAATTCATCTCTTGATGGGATTATACTTCACATTTCAGTTTATAGCATACTGTGTTTTTTAGATGAGAATCCGTGAAATAGAATCATCAATTCCTATGTTTGTATTGTCCAAATATATAAGAATATACTAAGTAGAATATATTTATGAGAAGTGGTGTGTTTATTCAAGCTATAATCAATAATAAAGGAAAATAAATTATGGCCAATTATCCTAAAGAAATAACTTTTAGCAGAGTGTAGTTTTGCCCTGATGCCCACCTGGGGACCTATGACAGTGTCTACATCTTTCTCTCTCTCTCTCCCTCCTTCTCTCTCTTTCTCTCTTTCTCATCTATGTATCTATATTTATCATCTGTATCTATGTACTGTACTGGGAATAGAACTCAGGACCTCACACTTGCCAGGCAGGCTTGGTGTCACTGAGCTAGATCCCTGGCCTTAGATGTATTTTTAGTTGTTACAATTGGTATCTAGTGGTTAGAGTTCAGGGCTGCTTGCAAACATTTTGCAATGTACAAGCCAGCTCTCCACAATGAAAAATTGTCTGACTCAGTGTCAGTAGGATTGAGTTTGAAAAGATTGTGTTACAGGAAACTATCTTTTTGATACAGTCAGTGAAATTATTACAAATTTATTGCTGTGAAAAGTAATCTCCGAGAAAGTAATCACATATATTTATGAGGTCATTAACTATTAAATATATAATGTGTTTCTTCATTGTGTGATGTTTATAACATTTATTCCAAACTAAAAATTATTCTTCTCATTCTAAATACATAATTATTCTCATATTTACTTCTGTATTTATGTTTGTATTTTTTAAAGAAAATACCCAAAGTTACAACTCTATGAAACCTGGCTATATTACTGATATTTAATGTGTCTAATCCATTTATTCATTTATTTATTTCTTACTTGGTTATAATTTTGGAGACACTTATCAATGCTAGAATATTGACCAATAGTTTGATTATCTTTTGCTGGGTAACATACCATCCCAAACCTTTTGGATTTTCAAACACTTATTACTAAATGATTCCAGAGTCAGTGATTGGCCAAGAATCAGCTGTATGTTCCTACTTTGAGCCACACAGTCACAGTCATTTGCGAGACCACAAGGAGCTTAATGCCTAAGATAGTGTCTGGTCAATGGCGCTGGCAGATAGCTGGGCACTTTAGTTTCCCTCCCCTGTGGCTTCCCAAAGCCTTGGTCTCATGCGATGTTTTTACCTTAAAGTCTCTGGGCAAGGTGATTTGAGAGATCAAGAGGAGAAGCCACTCTGTAACTTATACATCTTCACTGCTGCCACATTGTACAGGCCAAACTTATTCAAGAGTGCAGCCCACCTTCAAGAAATCTGGAAACAGATTAACCTCTTCATGGGGCAACAAAGGACCTTTGCAAATTAGTGTAAATATATGGAGACCAGGCTTTTATTTCAGGCATTTACACATGCACACCCTACCATAGCAAAGGCTTAACTAACGGGGTATGATAACTGCCTTTACTCTATTCTCCACCAAAAAACAAACAATTTTGCCATCTCTGATTCTCTAGGCTGTATCTTGAATTATTTATTCAATTATATAGTTTTAAATCTACAAATTCTTTTTTGCCTCTATTTTGCATTTACTTCTTTTTTGACAATATTCATTATTTCATCTTTTTTTGGGGGGTTTGATTTTAGCTTTTTAAAATTTTTTTACTTGAAAAATAAAAGAACAAAGCATATTAACTAACACACATGCATTTACAAAATAATGCAAGAACAATTGAAATAATACTGAAATTCAGGCAAGGTGATAGGAAATTAACAATATTATTGTATTACACATTGACTTCTTCAAAGGGGTGACTCAGGGAAACAAATACAGACATGTAAGATTGATTGTTTTACAGCTGAAAAATATTTTTCCCACATTACTTAACACATGAAAATCTCATGGTCCAAAGTTCTTGACAGGGTGATTTCATGCTTTATTATTTCTACCAAATCTCAGTAACAGCTTGCCTCCTTTTGCTTTTCTAAATTTTTTTTTCATTGTAGACTTATTTTCAGTGGGATTTCATTAATGTGAAGGCTTCAGGGCTGAATGTGAACCTGTTCTTCCATGGAGGACTTCTTGACTCACTGCGCTGACACTCAGTGGCTTGGCTAACACGTGTCAGGCATTTAGGTTGATGCTACAGAGCATGTAGGATGAGGATCTTTCCGAGAAAAATCTGTTCTCCTCTCCCTTTACAAAGGGTCTGCTTCTTTTCCTTCCTGATACCCACTGTTTCACCAAGGGCCATCTCCTTAGAGAAGTCTCAGCTTCAACTTTGCATTTTGCATGCCCAGAGGTGTGCCATATATAATACAGGGCAATTCAAATCCCAGGATTTTGTTAACAAAGTCACAGAATGGCTGAAATCAGCGCACCCCCAAGTTTTCAGTTTGTTTCCTGCTCCCTTTGACTGTTGGACAGTTTATTCAATTTCCTCAGCTATATGTCTAAAATCGTTTGAAAATTTTATTCAGCATTTCCAGGATATTTTGTCCAGAACAAAGATAGAAATAGCAGTTGAACATTCCACTTAGCTGGGAGGTATTCTTCTTCACATTAAAGCCCACTGAAATTAAAGGTCATTTCTAAATTAATGTCAATATAATATGAGGAATGTTCTTTGGAATACCTTTATTGTTTTTATTTAGTTATACTTTTTTCTCAAAGTTACTTCTGTATTGGTTTTGTCCCTATTTCATTACTCCTAATATATTAGCTACCAAATTAATCTTTAAAAGTGCTATTCTTCAGGTAAGGTAATGGATATTCATTGCTTAAAATTTGGAAATCATAGAAGACTTTATAAATTAATTTTAAAATTATCTGTAACTTGCTTAACTTTATGTGGTCTTATATTGATTCTTTCAGTAATTAACCTCAGGGTACACATTTTTATGCTATTATACTCAATCAGTCTTTTTATTAAGGATTTGAGTCTGTGCCTCTTAATTGCTAAGGATATTCTACAAATGAACACTTTAAAAATGCAATTTTAGGCAAGTGAACATACACAATTTAGCTGAAATTTCTTAGAAAAAAGAAACAGATATATATTTCTTGTCATTTGTTATGGCAGTATTGTTGAAAATAAGTTTTTTGTAAAACATATACCACCCTAGACTTCCTTCTGTAGCTGTAGTTTTTAGACATGACAAGATGCTAGGTTTCAGTGTTAAAAATTATTCCAATTAAAAAATTCCAATTAAAAAATGATTTTTATTCTTTATAAAGCCTAATAAAATATTGTATATAAAATATAAGATGATAGAGTACATGTTGCTTATTAATTTAAAAAGTGAAATTTGTAGTTCAAAAATAATACAAGTTGATAGTCAAAAATGATATTTTCAGTTTTTTCTAACTATACAGGCTGAATTGCACTGCTAACATGGGTTCAAATTGTTGTGATTTGGCAATTGTTTTAGCCTACTGAGTCAGAAAAAATAAATAGATTTAACTTAATGAGACTCCATACATTTCATTAGCACAGGTGAAATCTTACATCATTGGAGTTTAGACTGTTTAAAAGCTCCAAATACTTTGCACTTTACTGCAAATCTGAAGATATAATTTTATTTGCCATCTCATTATTTGCAAACTAGTCTCTTGTTTGGACAGACCCAAGTGAGTAAATGGTCCTTGTGGACACCCTGGGAGGAGAGCAGTGTGGGAGGAGGTCTCCAGGTGTGGCTGGGGCTGGGTTCTGAGACCACCTGGGAGAGTCTGCTTTGACCATCACCTACTGCAGGCAGGCAAGGTGTTGCTACCACCAAGTGGTTGTGGACTTGTTAAGGGGAAGTTATTATTGATTGTGTGTTATTGCATAAAGCCTTTTAAATGAATAATTAATAGACTACTCTGTGTTTAACTTGAAGATCTAGATCAGACATACAATTTTTTCTCATTGAAACAATAACCACACACCCCTGCCACGATAATGTATCATATACGTATAATTATTATATTCTTAATGGTCAGTTATTTTTAGCTTTTGCTATACAAGCAATGCTACAATGGATTGGTTGAATCTTTTTTTTTTCCGCCCGTACATATGAACACTAGGTATGTGTCAGTTTCTTGTACAGGATTAGCAAGGAATAACGAAACAATGGTTTTACTCACAAAGTTTTTGCTATCAGGAAAGAGACATCCTTAGGGTATTGATATCAGACAAGTGTAAATTCCTCGCAAGGAAGCTGTTGTATTAATGAGCATGCACATATAAATTCTATTAGATAATGTTATATTGCCCAGTAACATGGTCACCTACAAGGGCTGATCAAACAGTAAAATAAATGTTTACATAAAATAAAATTTATCACAGTAAAAGATTCATTGCCATTCGTCTCAAAATACTCCCTCTCTCTTTGAATACAATTATATTTTCATTCTTGCTGCTTTCTGAAGCACTTCTGGAAGTCTTCTCTCATGAATATCATTATAAGATGTGGTAAAAATATGAGACGACTGTTGCAGCAGAGATCCATTTAACAGAAAGTCAGGCAAGTAGGAGCATTATAATGTGTGCTCATCCACCTTAGTCACTGGAGCTGGCATCATGTACCTTCCAGCTCTTTTGCAAAGTAAAAATAACCGTGAAAGGTAAATATTTGGAGTTGATTTGAGGTATGAAAACAGGGCCATGATGGTCATTTAAAGACACTGATGGAAAGGACTTTGAGAACTGCTTCAGAAAGTAGCAGGAATGATGGGGTGAGGGTATTCACAGTGAGGAGGATTTTGAGAGGGAGTTATGTCTATGTGCCTTTTACTTTACATTTTCAAAAAGTTTAAACATGCACCATAGCTTTCTTTTTTTTTTTTTTTATTTTAGAAACATAAAAGTACAAAAACATATTGACAAACAGACACCCATTATCATAGAAAATAGTACAATCACAACTAATCTATAGACAAGGTGATATGGTCTCAACAGTAGTTGTTGCTTTATCCATTGATATCTTCGAATTGTAGATGTATGGACCCATATACAGACATGCAAATTT
>PVLD010028303.1:0-19577 GCA_004027595.1 Dinomys branickii
AATCCCTCTCTCCGCTTCCGACGGCGTTTGGGGCCCTCCGCGCGGCTCACCCGACACGCGCGAAACGTGGGACCGCCGGGCGTCTCCGCCGCCAACAAGCCGATCTCTGTGGGGAGTCGCCGGGGGGCTGCGCCGGCTCGGGAGGCGGGAAGGATCGAGGCGTCCGTGCTCTCAGGGCGCTAGGATCCAGCAAATCCCTCTCTCCGCTTCCGACGGCGTTTGGGGCCCTCCGCGCGGCTCGCCCGACACGCGCGAAACGTGGGACCGCCGGGCGTCTCTGCCGCCAACAAGCCGATCTCTGTGGGGAGTCGCCGGGGGGCTGCGCCGGCTCGGGAGGCGGGAGGGATCGAGGCGTCCGTGCTCTCAGGGCGCTAGAATCTAGCAAATCCCTCTCTCCGCTTCCGGCGGCGTTTGGGGCCCTCTGCGCGGCTCGCCCGACACATGCGAAACGTGGGATTGCCGGGCGTCTCCGCCGCTAGCAAGCCGATCTCTGTCGGGAGCCAGTTTCCTCTATTCTTAAGACAAGAGAAATTTATTGCAAGTATCTACCATTCAGATCATCAACAAATGTACCTTAACCGAATCTAACATATAGATATGCATTATGAGCTAAAGACGATTAAATAATTGGAACTTGGCCCCTATTCTCCTGGACCTGGAAAAAGAGTAGCAGAAAAGCTGAATAAAAAGGATGCACAGCATAAATGTGGTTTATTTAACATCTATATTCACAGGTTCTAGCATAGTAACTGTGGGAATGAAGGGCAATGTGTATATTTTACCCTGGATATTAATTGTGCTATCTTTGGAACTTCCTGAACTCTTAGTTGACTGTCAGTCACTGTATTTAAAGACAGTCTGTTATCAAGAAAGAGAAGTAATTTATTTTAAAATTGTAGGCTCTTCCCTTTCACACTATTTCTACTGAAATAGTGCCAAGATATATACAGTACAAAACCCCACTAAATCATCAAAAAATCACATTTCATGAAAATTTATTAGCTTTCAGATTTTAAGAGTTCAATCATCTCTATATTTCTATAGATATATTAACATTCAAGACTTACTGCTCTATATGTTAAAGACTAATACTTTCAAAATGACCTTTTTTCACTTCAGTACAGTATTTAATATTGGACTACAAAATAATTGTATAATCATAGTTTGACCTTTAGAATGTTGCATAATGATTGCCTTCCCTACATAGAGAATAATTGTTTGTTACATGTGCTTCATGAGTCAGGATGTTATCACTGTTAATATAGAAATTTATATTTCTTCCTGAAAATTCAGAATCGAGAAATTTCACATTTCTCACGAAAATGTCGGCCTTGCTTTCTCACAAGATAACTATTGGATTGATAATAGCTATGGGAATTTATTAATGTGTATGTGGCAAATAATACTCCTATATCTTATTTAGTCTATTTTCCTATTTTACTTGAGTTATAAGAATGTTTACCACAGTTGAGCTTTTTTTGCAAAGAATTGAAGCATAACATTTATTCAACTTGCTTAGAATTTCCTTAGCAAACAAAACCCACATCTTTTGGTCAGTTAAGTGATGTGCGGACTGAAGTAGGTATTTCTTAAACACAATTTAGCATAAATTATTGTATCAGACTTTGCTTCCAGGATTTGGCAAGATTCATATGGAATCCTCAGCGGGAAGAATGGGTTTGGAACTCTCCTCCCATCCGAATGAGCCTTGTCTAAATGTTGCTCATGATCAGTGTGTGCACTCTGTGAGAGTGAGAGGGAAATGGTTCACATATGGTTTCTGTGTTCCTTTATAAAATATTCGTGCCCAAGAACTACAGCGATGTTGATTTTTCTGGCCTGTTACATTTATTTCCACAGTATGATTACACAAAATCTTTCAAAATAACACAAAGATGTGATCGATTTTTTTTTCTGGAACTAATGTATCTTTTCTTTGAAAGCATAAACTGCTAGCTATAGAGAAACATAATTTAAATCTTAATGCCTTTTTCACCTAAACTGCAGAATAGAAATAATGACGATACTAACATCAAAGTGTGTTCAAGAAAAAAAATGTGTAAACATAGGCATGAAACACATAGCACAATGCCTGCTACGTAAGTGTACCAAAGCTCACTAGGTTATCAGATTTATGGAGTTGGATGGAATTAAGCTACAATCCCGTGAAGGAAAGTCTGCTGCCTCCTTTCTGTTTGCCTTTCCAAACCAAATTCCAATGTTTCTTTGATTTGTTTTCTCTTTATCAGCATCATGCTGTTGGTTGCTAAAATCTACAGAGTAAATGACTTGTCTTTTCATTTTACGTAAGTTTTATTCAGTCAAAAGCACTAGAAGGAGAGAAGGAGAAAAGCAGTCAGAGACAAAGCACGACAGAGCCAGGCAGAGACAGTGACAGAGACAGGGAGCTCTACTGATGCCTCCGTGTCCTTCCATCCTAAAATGTCCTTCTTGTTCCCGTGGGTGTGATACCACACAAATTTCTCTACTACAGGTACTGACCAGACATCAGATTACAAGCTGTGTACCTGGCACGCTCACTGTTTATCTCCTTACTTTTGCTAGAATATGAGTGAAAAATCTTCTTGCTGTTATCGGTCACTGGATGTGTCATTGTGCCTAGTTAAATCATGACTTTGTGATGCACAATCTCTGTCACTGGTTAAACATCCTGAGCATAATGAGCAACCTGTCATTCCCTTTGGTCAATTAAACATAAGATGAGAACAGTAGTTTCAGCATTTCTTTGAGCTCAACTAAGGAACTTCTGAAAAGTCTCTATTCTGTAATCATGAAGGCCCTGTTCTTCCTTTCTATGCTTACGATTGTAGAGAAACACAGATACAGTCACGAATAGTATTTGGTTTTAGGAAATTGATATCTCTGCACCATTTTTCAATGTGCAGTGGCAAAAATGATTCTTCTATAGCCTGTTGCTATATAGAAGCAAATCCAAAGCTTAACAGAAAAAAAAAAAAAAAGATTTCACTTGGCTCATCATTCCCTTAGTTGTCAACTGGACTTGGGCTCCAGGAAATGATCCTTGTTGTAAAGGAAGGATCTAAAGTATTTGGAAACTGAAGTATCTTTTGTTTTAAAGCACAGAAGAGCTTAGAGGTTCTTTTCTGATGAGAATGTGCTGTTGCTTCCAGGAGCCCTATCACGCTTGTTTATGGGATGTTTCTTAGGACAATGGAAAAGCTGCCAGTCCCCTTGAAGACTTGACTCAGAATCTGTGCATGCTCTATTCCTTGCATATATCAACTATGAGCAAACAAGGGAGCCCATATTCAAGACACAGAGAAATAGATTTCACTTGGTGATAGAAGGAGTTGTACAGAATTTATGCCTATTTGTTTAGTCTACCACAGTTTTGGCTTCCAACGTCAAGTGATAGCAGCCCCAAAAGAATCAGACATCCCACAAACAGATCAGAAATGTCTGTACAATAATGGAATCCAGCTTCCTTTTGCCTCTGACTAGATATGTGTTGAGGTCTAGAAAAAGTGACTTTTTCTTCTACTGTCATCAAAGTAGAGCAGAAAGCAGAAACAATGCCTTTTTGGAAACTCCAACAAATGTTTCCCATGGACATGTTTCTGGAGGCTGCTTTGAATATATTTGATTTAAACTTTAGATATTTATTTGAAATAGCTCATGACAATATAGTGAAGCAAGTGTGTTACAACAGGCTACACAAATCATGGTGGTGATATCTTAGCTCCTGTAGGCTGATAATGTACTACACTCTACATAGAAGACCCAAAAAGTAGTAACTGAGAACTGTTTAGTTCTCTGAAGTTCCAGGTGAAACACAGGTGCACAGGAGTATAGAGACTTTGCCTGGATTAGAGAGACTAGTTATCTCTGAAAGGTAGCTTTGAACTGTTTAAAGACAGATGTTTAACAATTAGCTTTAAATGTCAATTTGAGTAGATGGAGAGATTCTTGGGTAGGAGATTGGATCATGGCAGTGCTGTAGCCATCAGTGGATTCATCCACTGGTACTCTTAGCTAGATTTGCTGCTCTAGTTAAGGAAAGTAGGTAACAGTGCCTGCCTTTTTAGGGTGCTTCTCTCACCAGTGCCTTTCCCCAGAGTTCTCTTTCCCAGTTACGGTGAACTGACCAGCCTTTTTCTGCTGCAGATATCTGTCATGGTGCTTCTTCTTTGGCACAAGACAAATATGGGCTGAAATTTTGGAAACTGCAAGCCAGGTCAAGCTCTCCTGTAATTTATGTACTTTTGGTATTTGTCTCCAGCAAGGAAACATCTGATCGATATAGCAAACTGGTACTAGAACATAGCACTGTGCTGTGATTATAACTGACTGCGATCCAGAAGACTTTCAACCTGGTTTATAGGAGGAGAATGAAATTTTATGATGAATCAGGATAGAGAAGCCCTAGAATTATTATAAGAAGAGATGGATGGTCAATTTGGGGAAGGTCAAAAGATCAAAAAACTGATAGGAGGCTAAAGACAAGAATCGTGAGGCTCAGGTTGGAATTAGACCACACTGGAAATTGGACTAGTAACCATACACCTCGCATTCTGAGAAAAGGACTGCGTGTTTGCCACAACCTAACACTTTGTATGAATTTCAATTTAGAAGTAGTGTGGTGATAGAGGACATTTTATGGCAGCTTATATTTCAAGATGTACCATGAGTAGCACAGCCAGACTGCTTTTATTTAGACTTACAAGGAGACCTGGGAGATAAAACCAGAGAAGAAAGATTTGAAAACTTAAAGTTTGGTCAGAAAAGAACCATGTATAAAGGGAGGCAAAAGGAGTTGTTGATGTGTGGGGAAGGGGTGAAAGAAGAAAAGAAGCAGTGCTTTGAATTGGGACAAGAAGAAAGGAGGCTTAAAGGCATCAGGCATCTTGCAAATCAGAAATATTCCATACATCAAAATATAAATATTTAAGAAAAGAGGACCTCAGTTTTTATATGGACATATACCACCTGGGGTATTCACTCTATCTGAGGCTGCTGAAGTCATCGTTTGAGAGGATTTGACTGCAGCCCGAGTTGAAGGGAGATTTTGTTATTGATGTGAAGTGGTTCTTCTATTGATACAGAATGCAACAGTTGTGAGGTCATAGAGACTTCCACCAACATAGCAAGGATAGCCCTGGAAGTCCTGTAAAATGTCTCTGAGAGGACGTATGTGAAGATAAGTTAAGGAATCCAAAGATGACAGGAAGTCAGAGATGAGAGGAACGTAGGATGTCTGTTGAATCAAGCTTTAGGAAGAAAGCACAGCCAACCACACAGTGAGTAAGACCATTGGCGGGAGCCTCAATTTCTTAAGAATCGACATCTTCCACCATGTATCCCAAATTCTAGAGATGGAAATGCAATACTTAGAGTTTTGGTACTATTTTGACCCAATAGTCTTCTATCTCTTTATTCTTGTATTTTGGAATGGGATATGTACTCTTTAGTATGGTATCTTGGAAATACATAACTTATATTTGACTTTTAAAAAGGACTTAATGACTATCATTTGCCTGAGTATCAGAGGAGCTCTTGACTTGGACTTTTGAGCAATAATAAAACTTCAGAGAAGTGATTAGTACATGTTTGACTGTACAATGGATATAGTCAGAAAGTTCAGTGGAATTATGAATTCATACTGTGCTTATTCAGAGTTAAATTAAACCACTCCTTTTTCTAATATACAATTTATAGTGAATTTTAAAAAAAACAAAATATAAACAACAGACAAAAACGAAACAATACAAAAACAATAAAAATGATACAGGTTTTCAAAACAGGATGATAGGATTTTTTTTTTTTCCGGTACCGGGGATCAAACTCAGGACCTTGCACTTGCCAGGCAAGCGCTTATGCCACTGAGCTATACCCCCAGCCCCCAGGATGATAGGATTTAGCAGTGGTTGTTATATGACATTTTGTTATCTTCAGTGAAGTTGCTCAGATTACCAGATGTAAGAATGCAGGATTGATCAATCCATTAAAGAGAATAAAAAATAATTAGAAACCAATACAGAACTTCACTACAAGATGGTAGGAATTCAAAAATTGTTGTTATATTGCATATTGCTGTCTACAAATTAATTGTTCAGATTATCAGATATAAGAATGCAAAATTGATCAAAACAATTTAAGCATTAACTGTTCCTCTCAATAAACCAATAGACATAAACTCCTCATCATATAACATGTAGATGTTGTACATTTTGTCCTAGCAATGGGATAGTTGAGAAATATGTTTGGTAAGGCCAGTGTAAAGCACTACACAAAAAAGTAAGACACGGTCTAAGGGAGTATATTCACAGTCCTTGATAAAATTTGAGAGTAAGATTTTTTGTTTTAATATTGCTTCCATAAGTTTTGTCTTTAGCCTTTTGTTTCTTTCAGGTTTCCATCTGAAGTTTAATTTTTGATATTGTACTATTAACACAAAAAGTTGACTATCTTTACTTTTATTGGCATATACACTTATGTTAGACATTGAATCCTATTATTGTTCATCTAATGCCTAACATAGTGCCTGGCTCATACTAGATTCTCAAACATGCTATGGTGCATTAACTAATGGTCAGATTGTACCACCCAGCTGAACTGCACCAGTGGGGCACTGAATGTGGAAGGCCCACCTGAAGACTGTTCCCAACAGCATAAAAAGGAACTGGAGTGAAAGATGGTGTTCTGTTGATTCTCCTAGAGAAGTTTGTCACATTGGTTTTCCTGATGTGAACTCAGCCATGATTCACTTTGGGGCAGCTCTGGTTCTTACCTGAGCATAACATTCCGGCTCCAGTGCAGATCCCTCAGGCTACTAGCACAGATCCTTCATCCCACTGGCACAGATTTTTGAGCTTCCACCACTGACCTTTGGTCCTTCCCTGCTCAATTCCTTGATACAGAATCACATGAGACATCGTTGTAGGCTGTAAGCCTCTGGCTGGGCTCATAGAGAGCATTGCTATGGGCTCTAGGTCTTCAGTTGGCCTCTTGGAGGACACTGCGATGGGATCCAGGCCCTGACCTGGATTCTTGGAACCTCTAATGTGTGGACTAATCTCGGTCATTCTTTTTCAACATTCTAAAAGTTTTTGATTAACATACTTTTCTGAGTTCTGTTTTACTTTTTATGAGAAATACATAATTATCATGTTAAAATGTCTATGTCTTTATACTTATTTTATGCTTGGATCTTTTGAGTTCTTCTTATAATTCTTGAGATATATACAGATTTAACATGAAGTATAGTCACAACAATACACCACAGAACACTAAAATTTATTTCTTCTGTGTTGATGTTTATCATCAAAACCCTTTCTAGTTCTTTCACTCGTAACACACCTTGCATAGGCATTGCTAATTACTCTCCCACATTGAGGTGGATATATTTTATCCCCAACATCAGAAGGTATATGTGATATATCTCTTTCTGTGCTGCGTTTGGTCTTAAACACACCTACTCCAGTGACATCTACCTTGCTGGCAAAGCTGGGATTTCATTTGAATATCTGAATAATATTCTACTATACCCATTTTACTTACACATTGATAGGAATCTAGGCAGCCTCTCTATGTGAACTATTATGTGTCATGTCTCAATAATAAACACAACAAAACACACATGATCCAAGTTAAAAATGGGGAAAAGATAAGAGGAAATATTCTCAAAAGCATAAATACAAGCTTCCCATATTTCTGAAACAATACCCCAAATCTTTAACAGTCTACACCACAATAAGACATCATTTCACCACAATAGGAAATGTTATATCATCAAGAAGATAAAAAAGACCAAATGCTAGTGAACAGGTGAAGAAAAGGAAAAACTGGCACACTGTTGCTGGGGATGTAAAATTACATAGGCATTATCCAGAAAACCAGGATGACCCTAAAAATTTTAAAACTATCTACCATTGGACACACCTTTCACTTTTGGGTACATAACCAAAGTAAATAGTAATGTTTAAATCGTACTAGTGCTTCAAAATTTAGCAATGTTTTATCAAGTTTATGTCAATAAATATATGATTTTGTTTAAATTACTTAATCAAAGTTAATCACAGTACGATTAAAATAAAAAATCTTGGTTTTTAGCATTAACTTAAAGCATATATGCAAACACATTCAACACTATACATGTACACACACAAGCACACACCGTGTAGGTACATGGTTCCTTTTCTAGTGGAAATGTTATACTATTTCCAAAGGAGTATCTGAAATAGCTTTTATAGGATTTTGATTTCAAAATTTGCTTCCACAAACCCCATGGCTCAGAGTCATATTTGTGGGTATATATGCGACTTTTCATCTCATAAAGTGTTACAGAGAGGGCAATATTTCTTGTCTGCTGTATGTGTCACTGAGTAAGCTGTGGAAGCTGGACACTTGACAGCTTCAACATGGGAACAATAAAAAGTTAAATAAAATAAAAAAGACAGAGCAGGAGATCTCATCTATTCTTATTGTGCAATGTTTCCCTACATATCTGTTGTGCTTTCAGTCACACTGTCTGCTTTGCACTCGGGAAGTACGTTTGGGGAGGAAGATGATGAATGCTGAGAGGACCTGAAAACTGTGACACGCATATATGGTTCCTAAGACTTTGTCATCTCCGTTCTCAATAGATGATAACTTAAACAAGTTAAATCATTTGCATGGCTTTTTGCCTATTTGAAATTTGATTTTAAATTAAAAGTTCATGAAGGAGCCTTTTCCTTATACATGGAAGTGGCATAAGGATGAACTTTCTCTTCTCTTACTCAGAACAAACTTTTACTTCTACTTAAAAGTCCAACTCCCCTATGAGATTGTAACATATATTTTAGCTTGGGGCTTTCCTTTTTGATCACTTACTGTTACTGTTTTTGTTCTGCTACCTTTCATAGAAATGAATAGAAAAGGCTTTTCTATCAAAGATGAGGAGAGTTCTCAATTAATTTTAAGTTCACATCCTTGATCCCAATTAACAAATGGGCTTTTCATTCATTTGCAGAAATGTGTTGAAAACTCTTGCCTAGAATTAAGCACACATTTGTTTTTCTTTTTTTTTAAAAAAAAAAAGCTTTCACTTTATTTATTTTTATTTATTTATTTATTTATTTGCGGTACTGGGGATCGAACTCAGGACCCTGCACGTGCTAGGCAGGCGCTTATTCCACTGAGCTACATCCCCAGCCCCCACATTTGTTTTTCTTCAGAAATTATTCTATTTGTTGGCTTCTGCTTCCTGGATGCATGAATACATATTCTTAAATGAAAGATAATGTAGTATTTATAAAATAAATAAAACAAGTTTTAAAACCTGAAAATAATTGCAATTAATTTGTTATATATTAGCTAAAAGAAAATGCTTTATATCTTTTCACTGTAGCTTATTTTTGAATATGTTTTATAGGGATTCAGATCACTTTTCCATTGACATAGATTTGCATTTAAACATCTTTTAACATTGTTTCTAAATGATTTGTTATTCAGAGAGCAAAACTAATGGTTATTGCATTGAAGTTTTAATGAATAAACGTTGAGAATATTTAATATAATTTCAAGATAATAAGTATGAGAGTAGATTAGTAATGAAATATACAGAATGCAAACTTTCATTATAGCTGGAAGGCTAAAGATTTAATTTTACAGACCATGAAATGGAATAACTTCCCCACTATCTTATTAACCAGTACTTTAGATCAGTATAATCAACTCTCTCATTCAGAACATATCTATTTTCTTATTTAGTGGCACTAGTTTGGCAATTCCATCAGTTCATTAGGCTAATATAATTCAATAAATAACTTCTAAGTAAAAACTAGATTATGATTATTTCTTGATAAGTTACCTTGTTTCATTAAACATATACATTACACTAAGACTTCTGAAGTTGAAACAAGTTTGAAACATTATCTTATATGTTAGGCAGTTTATTAGCATGCTGCCAAGAAATGACATTTACCAGAAAAATAAGAGAATATTTGGAATGCTATAAGCTTTCCAATAAATTTTGCCATTGAAAACTGAGTGGTGGTTCAGAATTTGCCTTCCTTCAATAAACATTTAAATTTGAATATAAAAATGATAACATAGGAGCAACTTTCCACATTTTAAAACATACTGTTGCATAGATGAAAACAATGATCAGAAGCCAGTAAATGAACTTCCATTTAGCATGTTATTCTCTCTTCATCCATGGCAATATATAGATCTTCTAATCATTGACACATTTTCTTAGCATATAGAAAATGTTCATATTTTGACATACTTAAGCCATGCTGGGAAAAAGTTGGATATATATATATAGTCCAGTAAATAAGAGCCACTGCGATGCATCCATAACCCCTCCTCCCTATGTTAACTGAATTGAATATAATTGGCAAAAAGATGTAGCAAGAAAAAAGTTATCAAGTTTAGTTTCACTAATAGCACTGTCCATTCCTCTATTCTTTCACTACCATATAAAGATGGGATCTAATCTATGGCCCCGCATATAATGTTTTGGGGGCCAAAGCTTATACATTGTATCTAGGGGATATCTAAGGCCATTCGTGTCCTGTCCCTTGAGCCAGATTGGAATCTGGAAACTCCTTGCTTATTGTGCTCACAGCTGAATCACTATGACTGGTGACGCTGTGGGGCTCTCAGCATGAGATAAAACCACTGAGGATGATAAGGCACCTGGGTGAACTACAGTTTCCTTATTGCCCCCTTTCTGTCCTTGCGAGAATGCTTTGTTCTTCTTACCAACCCACAGTAGCCACCATTACTATTCCCAGAAACATTCCCTACACTTCGTACATTGCCCTGACACAGATGTAATCAATAAATACTGAGGTTCTGGCTGCCTCGTGGCTTGGTTTCCCTGTGAACAACTGGTCACCCTAGTTCCCTGTTGCACAGCCATTCTCTCTCTTGTTCTTTCTTTTCAGAGTGTCATAGCACCTAGCAGGAGATTGGGCCATTGCAGGAGTCCCTAATGACAATGTTCTTTGATTATAAGCAGTTCCCTTTGAAGTAATTACAGCTAATGACCAGTGTCATGTTCAGTATTGTCACTGAAATAAGGTTTGATTGCTTCTGGGTCCCAGCATCATTTGATATTTTTAATATATTGATCTAAAAACAATCTTTCAAAGATTGAAAACATCATATACAAATGTATGCTCTAATTAAAAATAATTTATGGTGTTTTTCTGTCTCATACCATTAAAGAGTTTAAAGCTTTCTATTATATTTCTTCAAAATGTGAATAAAAATTTATATATTTCTCATTGTGACATAACTCAAACTTAAGTATGTTTTGCTTTTAAGAAAAAGTACAGAGTAATGACTCCTTATGGTTTATTTTCAAGGAGAATACAACAATATATGCAATTCCACGGAAATATTCTCAATTACAAATTAATTTTCCCATCTCAGGGAGATAACTGATAGATGTCCTCTGTTCATTTTAATTTAGATACTTTTTTGCCTACCTTTGACACTTTTTTTCTAATTTGCTACAAACTACTTTTAAAGCATTGAATACTTTCTTTAAAGTAGATATATATTTAGTACATTTTAGTTCTTATAAAAATGTCTGACACTAGGCAGCTTATGAGCAAAAAATATTTAATTAACTCACAGGTTTAGAGGTAAATTCCAAGATCAGAAAATCTTACTAGAATGTCACCTCCTAATGAGGACATAACTGGGGGCTTCATCATTGGCAGAAGTTCATGTCAAATTATCACATGGGAAGAAAGGAAGCAGAGAAAAAGAGTGATAAGTCTTGCTGTTTTATGTCCATCCTGTCATGAAACTAACCAGTGTCTCATGGAAATACCTTATTCACTTCTGAGGCCAGTGTCCCTAGTAATGTACTGGCCTTCTAGTTAGCTCAATCTTTTAACTGACGGACTGTCAGTGAAAGTTTGGCAGATTTACACGTAGAAAGAGCATGGCAGAATGGCCTGGGTGAGGACAGTTGTTGGAAGTCAGTATTCAGAGAGTGAATCTATGAGCCAGCAAAGGAGTTATGCTCCTCCAGGTCACATTCCCAGTAACTCCTCTTTTCCAGCCAGACTCTGCCTCTTAATAGAAGTCAGTTATAATACAATCACATTCCAAGTCCTGTTAATATAATCACCTTCCAAAAGACACATCTATGAGAACATAAAACACTTGGGAGAAATCTATACATAAATTATAACATTGTGGTTCTGGCTTCCAAAATACTGAGGTACACATCTTTATGTAAAATGTGTTTAGTCCATTTCTAGATCACCAAAATCTTCACAGTTCCAGAATTCCTGAAAAAATTCAAGTCTAAAGTATTTTGAGAGGAAGGGCAAACTTTTAACTATGAACACCTATAAAAGTAAAAACAAACAGAAATGTAAACACTGTCAACATAGAGTAGCACAGGGAAAACATTCCCACACTAAAAGGGAAGAAATCATGGATGGAAGGGAATGGACTCAATGCAAGACTGAGCCTCAACAGGACATTAAATCTTGTAGTTCCACATACAACACTGGCTTAGTTTGTGCCCACAGGCAAACTCCAAATGATGTGGTTAGATCTGTTCCCGCAGCACTAACTGGTGTAGCCCTCAAGGCTTCTTTCATTGGGGTGACTTTGCTCAGTATCTGAAGCTTTTCTCAGACATTTCATGTTTTTGTCTGCTGAAATTTCCTGGGGTCCCCAGTGCACTTTTAGTTTTACTTTCACAACTCCACACACTATCATCTCAAGGGCACATTTCCTGGCTTCCATGGCCTTCTTCTGAAATCTGCAGTGTGATCCTCTCCGATTTATTGACTTTCTTCTGCATGCACTTTAAAGCCAGCACAAAAGGGGTGAGGCCAAGGCTGGCTGCCAGCTTGATCAGTAGACAGGACCTCTTGGATCATGACTGCAGCATTCTTCAAGTGCCTGGATGGCTGATCACTCTGAAACAAATCCCAATATAGTAATTCCTTAGATGGCTCTTCTCAAGCATAGTACACATGGGCTCTTCACAAATGAAAACTTTTCAGCACTGCACCAGAGGGGTGGAGTCCTGTAGATTTCTCAGATGCACTCACAGCACCTTTTGTATTGTTCTGATATAAAGTACTTAGCTCCCTTTTCGCCAATGAAGCTGTCTCAAGCTAAAAGATTATAAACCCTAACTTTAAAGCTTCTTTTGTGGTGAAACTCAAAACATTTAAATCGCTCAACTGTGCTTATTGTTCTTGATTCTCAACATTAAGCTGACTTAAAGCCCCCAATATTATTCATGACACAACCTCAAAAAACAGCATTCCAGACACTTCCTACTCAGGTATAGTTGTAGCAATAACTACACTTATTTATATAAAAATTTCTCATATTTACTTCCTCATCAACAAGACATAAAATTGATATTTACAATATAAAAGAGCAGGTTTACTTTGGGTCATTTTTGTAGAAATTTATTTCATAGTCCCCTGACTCTAGGGCAAAAGTACCGTGTGGAGAGGGTCAGGAGGAGGAAATCTACTCAAATCACAGCATCCAGAAAGCACAGGGTGCAAGACAAGCAAGGAGGGCGATGTGTTATTGATCCAGTCCTCCCAGCGATCTGTTTCTTCTCATTGGACTCTGCTCCCTAGCAAGTGAGCTACACTGCACGCATAATGCAATCACCTGCTAAAATACCTGCCAATAAGTGCATGGAGCTCTCCGGAGACCTGTAGATATAAACACTAACATGTTGCAAGAGATGCACATTGTTCCTCACCAATACGGATTTCAAGCAACATTCTGATTCCTATTGATCAATAATGTATGAAATTCCTCAGTTTCTGGCTATGAGTACAAAGTAACGGTGTTGCACATATCATAAGAAACTTCTAACTTTATAATGCAGCAGACATCACATATCACAGGGTTAAATTGGCTTTGACACCGTTAGACATGAAATGACATCAAATTTATGAAATGTTCTGGTGTAGAACTTATTTGTGTAAAATTAAGGTAAAAGAAAATTATTTTATATTCTACTTTATTCAAACATCAAATTCTTATTGGGGTTTTCATTGCTATTTTTTTTTCCTTTTCTTTCTGCCTACACCCAAGAGGGAATGTCAAGGCTCCCTGGCTAGTATGTCCAGAATTGGAGTTCAAGGGAGCCGTATCCAGCACAGCTCTAAAAGCTCCCAGGTGCAGGACTGTGAAGTAAAGAAGGCAGGAGTGAAAATGCAGAAAGGCGGGGTAAGGTAGAGATCTCTCCTGGTGGAGTAAAGGACCAGCCAGAGCTGCGGCGCACGTATTTATACATTCAGCAAGTTGATGTCAGGTGAAAACCCTCTGACTAACAACTTGTTCACCTAACTTTCCCTGGGCACCTTGTGTTCTAGGGGCTGGCACAAATTGGTCACCTGACTCACCTCAGGTACTTCCTGTTCTTGGAGCTGGTGTTCTCTAGCCTGACACATGTGATTCATCTTGTGTTTCACCTGCACCCCACATTTCCCCCTTTTGTGTTCTGTAATTGCAAGCAAAGTGTGGTCAGTTGGAGTGGGAGGAGTTTTTTTGGGAGGATTCTGAAGAAGGTGATCTCCTTCTCAAACTTTTTCTATTCTGAGTGACCTTACCCATTTAGGCAAAAGATTCTTTGTCTAAGGATTTTAGGGCCCTACATTCAGCAGTATAACCTTAGACAGCCTAATAAACCACACTAGTAGTCAGCTACCAGTGTAGTGGGAAATTGTCAGAAGGTGTTAGGGATTTGAGTTTCTTTTATAGCTATCATATTACTATGGCATTGTTTTATACATCTTGTAATTATACATTTCTCTTGGATGTTCAAGACCAGGTTAAAGTGAGATGTGTATAAATTAAAATTAGTGTTTTGCTCTCATTCAAGGTCAGGTAAGGCTCCCCTGGATTTAATCTGGCATCACATACAATACCCCTCAATTCTCCTGAAAGTGTCTGCCACCTGGAAAAGTCATAGCTGTTGCTCGACCAAGTTGATTTCTATGAAAGCTTGGGAGATATTTCTCTCCTGGTGACTCCCTTTAGGCACACTATACACTGTTGATCTCCCTGCTCAGTGGTTCAATGATCTCCTTGGTCAGAAGATCAAGGACTCACCAAGTTGTAGGAGGTCACAGCAGAGATTCTCTTATGTTAGGGGCCTTATTACATGTTGAGCCTGAACCAAAATGTTGGCAGTCTTCCTAGCCTAGTTATCTTTCTAGTTTTTGGTCTCCAAACCTCAGATTTTGAAATCCATAACAGAAAGTTATTGACAATACATTGTAATGGGACCAGTGAACTTAATATTGTAATTTTATCTATCAAGTACCTTGAAACCCAATGTAGAACTGTTATTTTCTATCAACCATGGATTTTCTAGTAGCTGAATCCCTGTAGAGTGTTAAGTGACAACAGTTATATAGTTTCAAACAGCAAATCTGAAATCAAAGCCCATACATAATATTGCAGCATGACAATCATGATATTTTTATAACACACTTAAATTTTCCATCTTGACATAGAACAGGATTTTTAGTCAGTCATCTCTTTCATGTACATAAGAAGCTTTTGCCTAACTTGTTGAACTTTAAGGGGGAGTTACTGAACAAATTTATAACATTATCTGGACTACTTAATGTCTAGGCATCTTTAAGTATAGTGGCACATCACATAAGTTTTGTTAAAGGCAGAGGCCTTAATCTGAAAGAAAAGAAGTCTATCACCATAAACAATCCCTGTTTTACATTTTGGAAGACCTGTGCATCTGAAGACATGAATACATTTAATATACCATGAGATTAATAACAACCAATTATCATAGCCATATGAAAACTTTTGTTTCTTCATTTAACGTTGTACTAGAGAATCTTTAAAACAGAAAACCTTATCATCTCATTTCTAGAAACCCTAGCCTTTCGACAATGGCCAATGTAATCATGTCACAATAATATATTTTGATAACATTTATTGGGGTATTTCCTATAGGCTAAGGAGATCATTTGGACTTCCTATTCATGAACAAAGGCTGAGATAGAATTTTTCCCATCAACTGTTCCTTTATTCACCAAAGAGAGCCCTGACCAATAATTCCTCAAGTCTGAAATGTCCCCATTTAGTTACTTAACAAATTTATGATGACATATGAGAAAACCAATTTTTACAACATTTTTGACCAACTAGCAACTCAGGTGGAAGCATGCTATTTAAAGTTATAAGCCAAATTAAATTATAAACAAAATGTTCCAAAAATGCTAAATAAGAAGGAAAGAAAAACCTTGTTGAGATCAAATTTTTAAAAAGCTGTTAACTGGTTAGGGAAACATACAAACAAATACACAGTCTTCTTACAAAATCAGATTGCACTCAAATATAATTTTTGGCTAAATTGAATTAAATAACTAGCTCCTATACAATTTTAGAAGTTTATAATTATAAGTAGACTACTCAGACTTTTTTAGGTCAATTAACAGTTATCTCTCACAAGAATAATTTCCAAGGAATAAAAACCTTTCATCTAATATATACATGTATGTGTATATATATATATATATATATATATATATATATAATTTTATTTTCTCTTAAGAAAATTGGCAACTTTGAAGGAGCAGACAGTGGCTATACAGCACTACAGGTGAAGCAGAGCAATTTCAGTAAAAATGTCCCTTGCACCCACAAGGTTACTCAAACAAGTAACCTTGTTCTTTACCTTTCCTTTAGGTTGTGGATGAATAGCTAGAATGATGGCTGATGCCAAGGCAACCCCTTGCGTATATGAGGGACCAGTGTCAGCACAAATGGACATCATCTCAGATAGTAGAGCCCATTTATGTAGGCTCATAAAACCTCTTTATACCACTTATGTGCATTTTTAAAAGCCAATTATTGAACAATTAACTTGCCAACCTCTCTATTATTGATAATCTTCCCATGAGACTTCAATGATCATGTCATGACATCTCGAAAGTCCTTGCATCAGGACCATGGTGTAAAGAGGTCAGATCAAAGGATACCTCACACTCTGAGGGAAGTTCCCTCCAAGCAATTGTAGTAGCTATTTTAATTTGTTCACACACTTGCAATTCAAAAGTAAGTTGATTATTTGTGGTAGCAAAGGCACCTTCTCCAGTTAGCATGTCTTTTGTAAAGGACACATTGTGAGTGGCACTGTGAGTGGCCTGATCGGTGCACAACTCAAAAACGTTTCCTTTCCATGATAAATAAGCCTCTGGATTTTAACTTGCTTTAGCAGCTATTTCTTTCCAATCATTTAGGAACATAATCTCTTCTATTGTGCGGTATACAATGCAAGGTAAAATAGGATGAGGGGCCATAGGTACTGTTAGAGTCCATTCCAGTCCTAATTTCCACGGTGAAACAAAAGCCAAACCCACCTCCGTGACAGACATCAATAATTTAATTTTCATCTGACAAGATAGCTGTAACTTAGTGTACATTCTGACAGGCATCCTAATCCACAAAGATCAGCTCCTTCCAGAAATATCCTTTCTGCTCAAACAAAGCCAAAGTTCACTCTACTAAAATTTTCCTGCCCCTCCCAATGGAGTCCAGTACCCTCTACATATGCTTATATAAACTCGAAATCCTTGCCTCTGGGTGCTTGCAGTCTCTACTCTTATAGAGTCCCACCCATCACTCCTATTCCAATAAAGTACCCTCCGTATTGCTGTGTTTTGTACTTGATCCCTCTGCCAGCTTTACATTTTGGTGCCGTGACTGGGATAGTGAGCAGGCCCCTGAATCCGAGTCAGGCCTTCATCTACTGACCGGGTTCCCTTATGAAGCACAGAAACCGCTTGCAATTGATCACAGCTTCATTCACATCACCCACCAATTTTCTCATTAAGGTGAGCTCCCTCCCCTCTCACATGAGTCTCCTTGTTTCGCTCTCCCTCCCTTCCTCACTTGCTTGTTCTCAAAATCATGGGCCTCATATCAAGCAGAGCTGTTTCACCCATTAGAGCTGCCAGCCTGATATCTGGGTGATGACTCAGACCTCAGACCAGGCATTGTCTCATCTGTCTGACTCAGAAAGTGATGACTTTCCAACCCATTCAGAATCTTATCTCTTCTTCTCACCTAAATAACCCTATTTTGGTCTCATGGGCACTTTTGATTCCAAAATCCCACCTGAATCACCTCTTGGATGCCTCCTAAAAAATCTCAGCCCCCTTGGTCTCAAAGAGACTGTAAACCAGAAAAAGCTCATTTTTTTTCTATATAGCCAAGTTGTTTGGTGACAGTTTTTGCCACTGCAGCCGCAAGTGGTCAGAGATTCCCTATGTTCGAGTCTTTTCTTTGTTTTTGCCCTTGTCTTTGTTCATCCTGCTCTACTGCCCGTCTCCCCTCCTTCCCCTGTCTCTCTGGCGTGCTCTCTTCCTTCCCAGCCCTTACTCCCGTGCTGTGCAGTAGCAGGCCCCAGAGACCTTGCTCCTGTCCACTTCCCTTCTCCAAATGTGGTTTCTCTCACTCTTGCCCTCTGGCACGCTCTCTTTCTTCTTCTCTTTCCCTCTCCTGCTTTCTTCTCTCTCTCTCTCCCATTCTCTATCCTGTTCTTATTCCCTATCTCTTTCTCTAGCACTTTAAATCTAAAAAGGTAAACACACTGTTAAGGAAAATGGTCTTAAGTACATGTGACAGAGTGTAAGTCTTTAGAGAGAGATCTTCCAAGCACTGTTAGAAGAAAAGTGGGTCTATGTAGGTGAGAGTATATGTAGATTATTAGGTGGAAGTTAAAAAAAGAAAGCGACATGAAAGTTGCTTGTATTCTTAAGACAAAGAAGTTACTAAAAATATATTAATTATAGATAAAAGGTTCTTATTTCTTCCAAATTCTTATGAGATCTCTACCTATTATAAACAAATTGTCTTATGTATGTGTTTTTATTTGTCTGCCTCTCTGTCCAATCTGTAAACAGTGGTTTCATTTGAACTCAGTAAATTTTTCTTCTTTTTTTTGAATTTTATAACAGTTGTCTGTGTTTTAATTTGACTTATAAGTAAACGTTATCTAAATTAGGGATCTGCTTCAACCAAGATTACCAGCTGGCCAAAATGATGTCAAAATTGGTCTTATAAATGCCATGCATCTTGTTTATGTACTATGACTTGAGAGTTGTACATTGTTTAAATTTAATGTGTGAAGTTTTGAGATTATTTTCATGAGATTATTTTCATGGGTTATATGGTATGTATGTGCCACTATATTTAAAAATGCTTAGATATTAAGCAACCCAGACAATGTTACGTATTTCTTCAATGACATCCTATAAAGTAACAGTTCTCTGGCTATACTTTATATTGCTATATTACTATTGCCTGTTAACATTTTACAGGGATTCAACTACTAGAACATCCATGATTGGTAAGAAGTAACAGCTCCCAACCACTGTGGAGAGCCGTTTGGAGATTTCTCCGCAAATTAGGTCTAGAGGTTCCATTTAAACCAGCTATTCCTCTTCTGGGTATTTTCCCAGAAGATCTAAAAACATCATATCACTCTGATATATGTGCACCCATGTTTATAGCAGCACAATTTGTAATAGCTAAAATGTGGAAGCAACCCAAGTGCCCATCCACAG
>PVLD010028304.1:0-19575 GCA_004027595.1 Dinomys branickii
CTCTTTGGACCTGTTTCATTATTGGTAATTCATTCCTGAATTGCTCTTGTAAGGTTTCCATTTGTTTCCTATTTTCTTCTAGACTTTTGTCTATTTCTTGTCTGTGTGAATGGAACATTTCTTCCATCATTGTTTTCAGCTCGTTTTTTATCTGAGAAATCATTGTGGGTATGTGGGTTATTTCTGCTTTAAGCTCTTTTATGGCCTGTTGGAGTTGTTTCATTTCGTATGCAATCATTTCATAACTTGAAGTTATGAGGCTTCCTGGTTCCCCTGTATCTTCACTTTCAAAACTTGTTCTGGGTGGGGTTGAGTTTTGAGACTGCGTTTTGTTCCTCTGTTTTCCCATTTTTGGGTATCAGATTGAAAATGTCGAGCTATAAATTCCACAGGCATTTCAGCAGGTGGAGGTCTGCTGCAAAGGCTGGTCCATTGACTTTTCTTTGCGGGAATGTCCCTTAAGCTTTCTGCTGAGAGTTCCGCTTAAAAGGCTGTACAGATGTTGGTTAGCTACTTGCTACCGATAGACCTGGATGAGGTGTGTAAGACCGCTCCCCCGCCCTCCCAGGGTTCCCTGCAGGTATAGGGATGGATCTCCTCCCCCACTCGGTGATCTGTTCGTGAGCGCAGATAGCTCACCAGTTTTCGGAGTCCCTGCAGGCAGGAAGGTTCCAAGGTGCCAGTTTTTTGTGCTATGCTCGCGATCTGCCGCTCGCAGCCACTTGTTTCCTCGCGCTCTACAGGTCTGGGGGAGGGAGCGGGATGCTCTGCTCCAATGCTGCTCGCGCCGCCCTGGCCACGGACCGCAGGCTGCCGAGGGTCTAGGCTGCGCAACCTGCCCGATGCGCGTGAAATGTGAGACTGCCGGGCGTTACCGCTGCTAAAAAGTCGATCTCTGTCGGGAGTCACCGGAAAGCTGCGCCGGCTCGGGAGGCAGGAAGGACCGAGCTGGCTGTGCCCCCAGGGTGCTTTGACCCAGCCAAGCCCCCTCCCCACGTGGAGCGTCTCTGGCTCCCAGCGTCTGGGGCTTTCCCACGTCTCGCCACGGCAGTTTGGGCCACCCTACTGCATCTCCCCCGGTAGCTCAGAGAAACACGTTCAGTTTGATATTCCCAGCCGAGGTCCCGGCATTCACGCTTGCCAAGTCTGTCTCGAGCTGGTGGTGTTTATCAAGAGGGATCGCTCCTTTGCTGCTCACCTGGTCGCCATCTTCCCCGAAGTCCTCCCTGCATGCAGGTTTTAAAGCAAAATCATTTCAGAGACAAACTCAGTACTTTGTAGTTTAAATGACTGGAAAATCAGAAATTTAGTAGAAACTGATTGCCAGTCTTTTTAGCTGAGAGGTATGCATTCCACGTTAAGGAGAATGTTCACTCTTGTTTCAAAGTCCAGAGTAACTGTCATTTTTCATTTCAATTGTTATCAAAACCAGTAACCTCCCAAATCTACCTCAAGCCCTCTCCCTAGCTAGGTGCCTTAACTAAAGTGTTCTTTACAGGTGGACTATTGAAATGAGGCTTGTCATAGAGTTTAAGAAGCTGTCAAGAGCAGGGGATGATAAGGTATCAGCAAGGGAGGGGAAAGTGCTCCTGCTAAGGACACTGTCCTGAAGGGGCTGCCTCTTAAACCCACACTGAGAACACTTTGAATTGGAGCACGTGTACTAGCACGTGTACGTGTGATAATCATATGCTTGGAAAGGGAAAGGGGTGTCAGCTCTAAAATGATGGCTGTAGTCCTCGGACTTTTTCTGGACATGGTTTAAAACTGAACCATTGATTGAGACTGACTTTGTATAAAACTTGCAGTGAGGTAGGGATGAAGTCCCAGAGTTGACGTCTGTGAGCATAGGAAGAAGAACAAAAGTGTTTTTGAATGTGAACTGCAAAGGGCAGTAAGAAGGACACGTCCACTTATGATTTGCATCTAGATGTCCCCCAAAGGCTCATGCTGTCACGGAGTGAGCTTCTGGACTTTATTACTGATTCCTGGTGCAGGGCTGGGATTATGCATTTGCCTGCTACAACCGCCGGGGCAGTAGCCTCAGTACAGTGCAGGGGGCTGGGGGAAGAGGCTGCTCCCTGCCCCCCATTTCTGCTCTCGCTGCTCCTGCTGTCTTCCCTCCACCTCCGTGAGCCGCTGCCTTCTGCCCTGTGCCGTTCTGCCTTGGCAACAGCCATGCTCGGGCTGAACCCTCCACAGACCGTGAGCCTCATAAACCTTCCCTTCCTTAATCCTGGGTGTGAGGTGTTTAGTCCCAGCAATGAAAGAAAAGTAACCAAGATGTGGCCCAAAGCAGCAATCAGAACATTAAACTCTTCTGAAGTCAGATAGATAGACTGTGGCAATAACTGAGGAACTGCATGTGGGGTTAGTGTAAGGCTGGAACAAAGGTCCCTGCCCTGAGAGTTGAAGACACTGCCGCACAGATACACAGGCCTTCGAAGTCCACAGTGAGCTCCTGTGATCACTGCTGGGGCCAGTGTTATGGATCAAATATAAGCATGTCTTTGTGTCTGGAAACTGGTTTAAAGAAATGTGTCTGATTGCCAACCTGACAAGGGGTGGAATGTTGTGGTTGATACATTGTGTCAACTTGGGGAGTTTAGAGGTTTGGCTGAGTGATGCAGCAGGAAGCCAGGGTGCTTACTTTGTATACATCCTGAGCCTGTGGAAGAGGAGGGCATGGAGACTGTGTGAGAGCTACACACTCCCTGGGTGGGGGTAGCCTGTTTACAATGTAAGGGAAGAGAAGAGGCTGCTTGCAGCCATGCCTCCCTTTAATCTGGTTTTTGCTGTGTTCTGCCACCATGAACAGTTTGCCCTGTGCCATGTGCCACTCTGCCTCAGAACCAGCCAAGTATGGACTGAAACCTCCACAAACTGTAAGCTAAATAAACCTTCCCTTCCTTCATTTTGAGTGTTAGGTGTTTTCTCTCAGCAACAAAAGGAAAGTAACCAAGACAGCCAGGTAGGGAATTGGGACACTGGCCTTGCAGGGTTAAATAAATGTTGCACATCATGACTGAAGTAGAATGGAAGGGGTTTCTCTAGAACACAAAAGAATGCAACATATATTCACTGTTGTCATTGTGCAGAGATTGAACTTAGGAGTGGTTCCCTTAGCTACATCTTCCCAAACTTGAAGAAAATTTTTTTTTAAATTTTGAGAACAGGTCTCAGTAAGTTTCCCAAGGTGAGGAGAATGTTTGATACTGTTTGCATCTCATTGTGGTGATGACAGACATCTGCTACCTTGCCAGTTTAAGGTGTAGTTCTTAAATCAATATGATTTACTACGGTTTCAGTGTTTGGGTACAGTAAACATCATGGAGTCATCATGGTTCACACCTTTAATGCCAGTCACTTGGGAGACTTAGACAGGAGCATTAAATCACCAAGCCTAGCCTGGATAACTGAGCAAGACTTTTATTCAATATGAAATGAATGTTGTGGGCTTATGTCCATAATAAAGCAAGGTGTCTAAAGTACATGAGGCTCTGCATTAAGTTTATACAAATAAAGAGGAAAGATTTTAGTACAAATCTTTCTTTAATTTTAAATTGTCCTCATTTTTACACCAGTGGTACATGACAGAAGGCAATACAACACTTGCCATGATGGTAAGTAGCAGTAAGGAGTCACTGCTCTCTGAGAACAGGACACTGTGGATGAATAACCGGTGACTTAGTATGCGCTATTTTCTATAAGGGAGAGGATGTATTTACTAGTCTATTATACATTGGGCTTTGGGTTGCATAAACTTCCTCAGATACAAATGAAGGTGTGTGTGTTGAGCAGCTGTGAAAGATCCAAGGCTGACAATTGCGTTTCTTTCATCAGGTATATTTTCGGTATTTTCAACTTCTTCACCGTTAGTTTCACCCAGACGTTGTCCCTTTCAAACTCAAGTAGCATCTATTGACTCACTCCTTAATTCTTCACATCATACTCTATGGAGCAGGCAGCCTGGTAATCAAGAGAGCTCTGTAATGCTGTTTGAAAGAGAGCACTGCTCTGGGCTGTGTGTTTGTTTCTTTGCTTGAATTTTTTGTTATTATAAGAATGAGCAGAGTGTGGGACACCTCTCTGAGTGCCCCCGGGAGCTGAAGAAAAAATGAGTGAGCTGCGCCCCTGTGGTCACACTCTTTGGCTTCTATCACCAAGGCCAGCGTACAATGGAAATCTTGAAATGGCAGGTACAGGGCTGAGTTCCTAGGTTTAGGTTTTATGTCAGGGTTAAGACTGGCCATACCAAGCATATCTGTAGTGCACATGTAAAATGTCACCATAGTTCTTGTAACACAGCTTCAAATTTATAAACTGAATTTAATGATGTGACTCAGCCCCAAAAGGATTGAAACTTTGGGCAGTTAGTCTTTTTAGAAGATTGAGTAAATTCTAAGGTGCCCAGGTCTTTTTATAGAACTGACTTCACCCATTAGTTGTGTGGGTGTACAGAAGTGCTTTCATAAAAGATGAGCAGAACATGGCAATAACCAGCACTGCAACAGCTGGGGCCCAGATTCAAGTGGAATGGAGAAGAAAGACAGGTACAGAAAAAATGAAAATTCACATTTGATATTTTCTCATAAATTTTGCCATTTCAGAGTAAGTTTCTGGCATCTTTGTTTTATCATGATAAAAATTTTATTGCTTTAAATCCTTGAGCAGAATGAAGGTCTCTTGAATATGACAAGCTGCAGAGTATTAGAAAGTAGATGACTTATGTATAGATCGTTGTGGATTTGTTCTTTCTGAGGAAGGGATTCTGATTGCCACCGGGATTTACTGGAAAATGTTTGCTTTGTTCCCTGTAAAGATTTGTTGGAATCAGAAAATAATTACCTACACATGAACAATATCTTTGCATATGCTTATTAAAAGAAAGATTAGTTTCTTGTGATCCTTAACTATGGAGTGTCCCCTTAAGACCTCTGAGTCCACGTGTGAAGCTCTGTGTTTCTCTGTGGGTGACTGGCGTGTACAGCATGAGGGATGCCCACCCCCCTCCCATATAACAATCGGTGGACTTGTGCCCCAGATGGAATAATAAGGGGAAGAGAAATCTCTTTATTTTCTGTGGATGAGCACTGGTATTTGCCATTGCCTTGGATGTGGGTCTCAATGTTCTTCAGGCTTCGAGGATCAAGTCTTCACCCTTCCATTGCAGACTCTTCAGCAGGAAAAGGGCCTGAGAGGACGGGGCCGTGCACCAGAGGTCACCTCACAGTCGTGCTTCCTTCTCACACTGAGACATTCTGACAAACCTCTACCAATAACTTTTATGTCTCTCAAACCAACCAATGTCACACTAGAAGTCCATCCATCAGGTGACTTGAGGCAAGAAGCTTACTTTGGTGAAATTAATATGCCAAGGAAAGAATATTGCAGCCTGTGGGGAGGAAAGAGGATATTATGGAAAATTTACCATGTTAAATTCCTACCTGTTTCTCCCGCTTCACAGGGCAGTGATTAAGGGTGGGGCCACATTGCTACCATCATGCTTGCCCTCCTGTTATGTTTAATTTCCAGAATTCTGGACTTCCTTGT
Source organism: Dinomys branickii (assembly GCA_004027595.1). Lineage (NCBI taxonomy): Eukaryota > Metazoa > Chordata > Mammalia > Rodentia > Dinomyidae > Dinomys > Dinomys branickii. Next base: position 5,554 of record PVLD010028304.1, read on the forward strand.
GATCTGGGCTACCTGAGTCACTTGGAGATTGTAATTTCATCTTGATTCCTAAGCATAACACTGCTAATATCTTATGCCAATTTGTTCATTTAGTGGTACTGATAGTCCCTAATGGCATGCTTTTAATTTCTCTGCTGAAAATGATTAGATTAGAAGATGGTGTGTGGGAAATTCTGTGATATGTAGCTACATGTCTCATTCAGTTTTCTGCCCTCTGACTGCCTTAGTACTTTCCTTCTATCCCAGTGTGCTTTGCCCTTGCCTGGACCATCATTCTCCAATCAGTTCTGTGGTTTTCTCTATGCCTCACTGAATCTGGAAGTGCATTATTACAAGCAGCTCTGCAAATCTAAGAGCAAATCCTGCTTCAAACAAATGATTGAATTAACTGAACTAAGTCAATGATCCAATATGGAGCTTGGGCTGGTGAGGGCTTTCACAGCCTGTCATTTGGGTTCCATTCAAGAAGACAGTGTATTTTCTTTTTTTTTATTAAAAAAAATGAAAGCACGAAAACATATCAACAAACAGACACAAATTAGCATAAAAAACAGCACAATCACAACTGATCCACAGACAAGGTGACATGAAGGACAATGTATTTTCTATGTTCTCCTTCTGGCTCAATGGGCAGGACACAGGGCAGGCCTGCCTCAGTGATCAAGAGTTGAGGTTGTATGAACTGTGAAATAAACCTCCTGGCCATTGAACAGAATCCTCCTTTGTTGGGTCCCCAGGTGAGGGGCTCCTAGCATGTTGCTGAGTGACTCCCAAGCTGACTCAGCCTACCTTGCTCTGTGGGTTGTCCTGATTGGTTGCATGGGAAGGACCTGGGCGAACTTAGTCCCCAAGAAGGTGATTATGCAGGACCAAAGTGCTAGGACAAGGGTACGGTTTTGCTGGAGTCTTAAGTTCTGTTTGCACGTAGAGAGAACCAACTTACCTGGGTTGACTCTACCCTGAGTCAGTAGAGAAAACTTTGGTCCTGTAAGTCAACTACCACTGTTATGTCCTCATTCAACATTTACATAGGTGAGCTCAAATGCAAGGTTGTGCGCTCCACTCTGTGGTTCATTGTGGTGATGGTAAATTAAATTAACAAACTCTTCCCCATAATTGCAAAGTCATTACAGAGTGTTTCAAAAATCACATAAAAGTTTTTGAAAAGTTGAACCATTGCCTATGATGAACATCAGAGTTCAATACATTGAAAAACATGTAAAAATTCCTGTGATATCCAGAGTTGTGCAACAAATGAATAAACAATTGAATAAAGAAGATTTTGTAGCTTATAATGGCAAAAACTAGAAACATTACCAATTTAAATGAGGGAAGACGAAATTATGCTCTAAAAGACAACTTCCAGAAGGGGCTACCTGAAAAACCCACACTTTTGATCTTCTGGCAGTAGGGCTCTCACTTGTACATGCAATACTGTATGAGTGCAGAGAGAAAAGCACCATTGCTCACATACTGCTCTGGTTCATTGACAGTGTGTAACGTTGTCCAAAAGTACTTGCTTCATGAGGTAGGACTTTGAAAACTGTTTGCATCCAGGGAAAGAACCCATAGTAGGCCGGCATGTGTATCTGTGGAAGGCACTGAAAAGGTTTTTGTGCAAGGAGTAGATACAATGTGGGACAGATGAGGACAAAACAAGATCACGTGTCTTGGAGAACAATCTTCACATGAAGCAGAGTAATGAGATGGTGCTTTGAATTTGCAAAAATGTTGGTAACTCTGGGTTTTACACTGATTAGGGGTCCACCAGTTTTCATTGTAGAATTGGTCATTGCTCAGTGTACAATACACATCTAATTTCTAAAGAAACGTTGGGAATATTCAAATGTCAAACTTCCACTGGCCCTGGGTGAGTGAGTGTCTCTGCTCAGTACTGAGACTGTGGAGAAGAAAACTGCTCTCTGTGAGGGGGCCCAGAGGTAAATTTCCTGCCTTCATACTTCCCTGTATCACCATCTGTGACTGAGACCCCCTGAGCTGCATGGGCGCAGTGCAGTTTGTATAACCTCGGGGACGTGACTCACCTTCTGAGTGTGGGTTCCCTTGTGAACTGCCATGAGGCAGGCTTCTTCCCTAACCTGCTTTCCTTTTGCTTCTTTTGTAACAAGTTACTTGTGTAAATACTTCCACAAAGAAGTAAGAATTGCTTTTCAGGATTTAAGTGTAAGATTGTGATTTTCTTAGTTCGAACATCAGTGGAAAATTGATTATATCCAAAGAAGCAAACAAATAGATATAAATTATTTGTTTTGCATTTATCATAACAATATGTAAAGATTCATACCTCCAGTACTCGTCTGTGAGTTCATCTGAACAGCCCCCAGGGCAACCACAGGATGGTGTTTTGGAAGCTCTTTGTACTTACCAAGCCTATGGAGCAAAATGTTGTTCATTTAAACTTTGGAATTTTAATGACTTAATGACTGAAGTTAATATCATCATAATGGGCCCCATACACTGCATCAGCAGCCCGGGGACCCTGGGAGAGGGGGCTTGGTTTTCACTGCCCTGGCAGGTCTGGCCTGAGCCCCAAGTATTTCATCAGCAACCTGAGAACCCACACTCAGTGGCCCACATTACACAGACATCAAAGTTCATGTCTCAGCCCCAGGAGAGCCAGGTGCACTCCATCAGCTGCCTGGGAATGCTAGACCAGGTGGTTTGCCTACTGCCATCATCATGGGGCAAATGTGCAACTCAGGAAAGCTAGGGATGCTAGGGACCTTCAGTGACCTGCCTAGGAAGGGTGAGGCTCAGTGGTCCACCTCTGGTCTCAAAAATGACAAGATGGAACCAGATGCAAACTCAGAACTCATCTCCACCCAGAATGAGTCCAGGAGACATTGACATAAGATAATTCGAAAGTTACAAATCTGAAATCTCTGACATGATCACCACTAACGTAAAAAAACAAAAACAAAAAACAAAAACTCCCACCAGGCTGTAGAATACATGAGATAAAAAATAATCTCAGATAAAAAATGAAATGACAACAACGAAAGAAGAAAAATGATGGAAAGTGAATGAACCATAGAGGAAAGGATTAGAATGCCTGAAACAGATTCAGAAAGGCACACAGGAAGTCAAAATTTCCACTGAAAGCTGGCAAAACTGCTTGAAGGAAGCTGAAGATAGATTTTCATATCTTAAGGACAGCATTGCAGCTAATGACTGGGAAAGGAAGGATCTCTTAAAAATAACAAGGAACCAGGAAATAAGACAACAACTGCAAGAAGATGTAAAGAAAAACAATGTAAGACTCATAGATGCCTAGGAAACAGCAGGAGGCAACTCGAATGACATCAAGAGAATATTTGCAGAAGTAATGGAAATTTTCCCAAGCACGGAAAAGGAATCTGACATCCAGATACGTGAGGCATATACAACAACTGCCATAATCAAACTAAATCCATGACTAAGAATGCCCGAAGAACTTCATGAGCACCACACCAACCTTACAAAAAGCACTAAAAAGGATATTTTAGAAAGAGATAAAAATGACCACAATTTGAAGAAAACAATAGAAAAGAACCACCAAGCAGAGCAAGCAATTAAACGGGGGTGGGGGGAAAGTAGGGAAGACAAAAATATGCAATAGAACAACCATTGGTGAAGTCCAATCATCTTGCTTACTGAAGCTCGGTATCATTTCTACTTTTTAAAAGTATTTTTATTCTCTTCAATGGCTTGATCAATTCTTCATTCTTACATCTGATAATCTGAACAACTTTGTCAAAGTTAGCAATATTTTTAGATTTTTTTTATTTTAAAAATTTAAAAGCTGACAAAAACCAGTGAAGATAAAACTGAAACAAAACAACAAAAACAACAAAAATGATACATGACCTCAAGAAAATGATAGAAATTTATTATGGTTCTTATATTACATAATGTTACCTTCAGCGAAGTTGCTCAGTCTATTAGACATAACAATGTAAGATTTTTCAAAGAATCAGAGACTGTAACATGTAAAAAAATGTTTAAAAATTCGAAATGATGCAGAGCTTCACCATACAAAATGTGAGGAGTTGAATAATAGTTCTTATACTGCGTATTGTTTTCAGATCAGTCATTCTCATTACCAAATTCAAGCATGTGAAGCTGGTCCAGAAAAGAAATTTTTAGCATTGACTATTCCTCTCAGTAAACTACAGACATCAGAAACACTATTCCAGCTATCTATCTATCTATCTATCTATCTATCAAATTTGGTTTTAATTTAAAAAGCCAACATAACAAAAACAAATACAGAAAGAAAACAGCATAGAGAGCAATAAAAATGATACAGAATTTCACAACATGGTGACAGAATATTAAAAATGGTTGCTATACTACACAATGTCATTTTCAAGGTGGTTGCACATATAACCAGATATAGGGATGTAAGATCAATCAAACATTTGCACATTAACAATTTCTTTGAATAAGCCATAGATATTACTAGTACAATTATCCCAGTTATCTTGTGTTGTGTGTGTACATATATATATATATATATATATATATATATATACATACATATTTTTCTCTCTTCCTTCTTTCTTTTTCCTCTCCCCTCCTTCTCCCAGTTGCTCCTTCCTATTTGAGCAGTTTCTTTTCCCTTTCACAATATCTATTGTGTCTTTCAGATTTTATTTACTCTTTCAGGTTCTCATAGTAGGGTTCAAATACTATGTTCACACATGTGAATCTGATTTGTTTATGGTCTCTAGTTGCATCCATTTATCTACAAAACCCTCCAGTTTATCTTTCTTTATAACTCGGTAATATCCGTTGCATAAAAATAAAACACCTTGTTTTATCCATTCCACAGTAGATGGACACTTGGATTGTTTCCAAGATTTAGCTATTACAAATTGCACTGCTGTAAACATAGGTGCACATATATCGCTGTGGTATGATGTTTTCAGTTCTTCTGGAAAAATACCCAGGCTGGGAATAGCTGGGTTGAATGGGACCTCTAATCCTAGTTTACTGAGGAATCTCCAGACTAATTTCCACAGTGGCTGCACCAGTCTACAGTCCTACCCACTGGAGAAGATTTCCTTTCCCCCACAGCCCCTCCAGCATTTGTTATTGATTGATTTCTTGATGACAGCCACTCTTTCTGGGGTGAGATGGAATCTCAGTGTTGTTTCAATTGGCATTTCTGAAATGACTAGCGACACTGAACATTTTTTCATGTATTTATTTGTCTTTTGTGTTTACTCATGTGAGAAGTGTATGTTGAACTCAGATGCCCACTTCTGGAAATGATTTATAATACAACAAGAACTGTTAATTCCTATCATTTTGCTTTGAAAACTTGCATCATTTTGATTGTTTTCGCTTTGTTTCGTTTTTGTCTTCTGGTTGTTATTTTTCTATTGTTGTTTTAATTTTCTTTAAAATAAAAACCAAGTAATATGTCACTTTTGTATCTCCTCTGGGTTATTTTAGTGTACATGGGTAATAAAAAACCACTTTAAACTTATACTTTTTAATTGAATTTATTCTTTCATATGGAGATATTAAAAGCTGCATATTTCACATAAAAATTGATCATTGTGGCACACATGTAGACTGAGTGGCACCTAATGAGCTTTCTTAGGATGCTTTGTGGTTCTGTTCCACTGACATTCAAAGCCAAAATAGAATGAACAAATATTTTTGCATTAATAAACCTTTCATACCTTAATTCTGGGCAACTCATATTTTCTCTCAGTAGGGAGAGAAAAGTAACCAAGGCAGGTTGGTTCAACACCGTGAAAAGCAATAATTTCACCTCTATTCACACTATATTTTTAAGAAGCAGTGTGTACTGGTATGCTTCTATATAACCCATAAGAGAAAGGTTGAGGCGGGAGGAGTTCTTTAACCTAGGAGTTAGAGTCAAGCTTGGGGAACATAATGACTGTTTCTCTCTTCATAAGTAAAAAAATACATAGCAAGAAGAGCACATTGTCACGTTGAAATATTATATAATATACAAAAAGCCTTGTTTCATTACAGAAAATTTCTTTTATTGCATGCCATATGCAATGTACAGGTGGTTACATAATTTTTGGAACCAATAGATTCAATATATTATTCAGCCATTATGAAATTATGGAGTCACTGCATATTCATTATGTGTTAAATTTCTTTGTAACTCAAAATTTTGCATTTTTATCCCAACTTTCTTTGAGAAGGTACTTTTCAAAGTTGAATAAAGATATGAGGCCAATGTCTTTTATTTTGAAAACTATGTTTTTATTAAATCTTATACACTTTGGTTTGGAAAGTTTAGCTTTACAAAATTAATACGTTCTTCTCCACTTTAATATATCACATATTATTTATATGTCTGAGTTCCAAAGCCAATATTGATTGCGATATGACATAAAGTCTATGTCCACACTGAGGCTCACTTTTTTGCTGAAAGTTCTTTTCGGTGTGAGAAACACAAAATGACATCTGTGGAACTGAAACATTATTGATAGTCATCTTCTTGTCCTCAAAATTAACTGAGGTCAGGCCTGTAAATGTTGCTTGTGTTTCCCTGCTCTTCAAGATTTTGCACAATGGGAAATACAGAGGCCATTTCCAGCTTTGATTCTCTGCTTTCAGATGAAGGGAAAAAAAGAAATTATTCACAACACTCATGTTCCTACAAAAGCCTAAATACTGGAAATACTCAGGTTTGCAGGAGCAAAGTGAATTATGACAATACACTAAGCCATGGAATGAAGATACTTGGAAAAATTAGGATGTCAGAAAATAGGCTAAATGCTATAACTCAGAAATGCATTTGGTTTCTGCTCTGATCTTGAGTGACTAATTTAGGTTTCCTGGCTACAGTGTAATCATTTGCAGCCCGAGAGACAGTGAGCAGGTGTGCCCGTGAGTTCCAGCACCTGTGACTGTTACAGAGAGAACAAAGCTATACAGGGAAAGTTCTGTGGCTGCAACGTTGATCACGAGCCTGTCGGGTGACAATTCCCAATCTTCCACTTTGGAGGGCACGGTGCCTGCTGTTTCCTGCATGAGCTTGGGGCTTTTCAAACTATTTCAACAGAAACATAACATTAAATCCTATAGTGCAATCCACTAGCAACACCACTAATGGCTTCTGTGCCAAAGGCTTATTGACAAAGTATGAAGAGGAAATCTGCCCAGGTGGAAGTGGCCCCTGAGATTTTTCTTTTAGTGGAACTGCATTAAATCACAGTGGCTTTAGGTATAAAATGTGATACTCAAGTGTAATTTCTGTCTTGTGTTTTTCTTCTGGACACCAGAACTCAGAGAGACAGCCCAGGGGGACAATATGGAAAAATCTCCAAGGACATGGAGCAGGCATTGCTGAAAGGAGCCAGGAACTCCAGATGTCTGCATTTGTCAGAAAAGTTGTCACATAATCACACAGACAAAAACATATATATTTACCTGGCTGACACTGCAAGTTTGCTCTTCACTTAGGCTAGACCTTTGCACACCTGTCTGAGATGTTCCCTTTGATTGCTCTCCTCCTTTTCCTGCAGCTTCCTGCCTTAGTGCGTACTTTGGATACTGATGACTGCCTTCACCAAAGGGGCACCAGTGTGCGCAAGGAGGGGGACGTGGTGATTGGGCTGTGCTCAGCTCTATATTCGTATATGTACTACACTGGTATCCTTTCTCTACAACCTATCAAGGGATACCACATCACACCGTAAGTGTCCACTTCATTTCTTTACCTTTTTTCTGCTTTTCCGGATGGATGCTGGCTAGGCATCTATGCATAGATCCACCAGTATTCTCTGTAATGCTATCCTGCTCAGCCCACTCACACTGCGCCCAGGGACTATGATTCTTTCCTGTCCCCTTTCACTATTTAAATGTGGGAGGACAGTGTTTTGTGTATGTTTTCTCAGCTTATTGATTTCAGGGCTGGAACCTGAGATAGACACTGCTCTCCTCCTCACTCCATGCTCAGTGCCCTTCCTTCCCCTAGATGCACTGCAGGGCTTTAGGAGATGTTCTGCAGCAAAACAGCCCAGGCCCTTGGAGTGGACTGAAATGAGTACTAAGTGGCTATTGGCAAATGTCCCCTTATAAAACTGAGGGTCTACTAATGTATTTTAACTATGAGTAAAATGCCTTTCATTAGTAATGATTAACCTCTGCTATTTCTACCCCTCCTACTTGAAGACACTTCTAGTGCCCGTAGGCAGTTAGTACTTCATCTAAATTCTAGGTTGATATCTCGTTCTGTGAAGCTTTCTGACTCCTGGAGCTGAAAGCAGGGGCAGGAATAAGGGATGAGTCAGCTGTGAGATTTTCCCCCACCATTGTGAATCTTTCTCATTTGGACATGGGTATATTTTATGTTTTCAGCTACTATAAAATTAGTTCTGCATTAATCGCAAAATGGTTAATGAAATGATAAACTTCTCTAGCTTCTGAAAATTCTAGCCAATGACTTGTGCTTTTGTGAGGAAAAGAGATGCCATGGAAACAGTGACTGACTGTGGTTTTGAAGATGCTGGACCCACAGTGGCAGCTGCCCATATTTAGGAGCAGTGGTGGGAGTATAAGGAATTGACCTTTGCCTTCTGTAGATGGGTGTCTGTCTCTCTCATACTCATTATAACATCCAGATGTTTCTGATATTTTATTCATAGACACTTTCCCCATGGTTACACAGTTGCTGAGATGAGATCCCCTTGTGTTGTGTTACGTATCATTATCAGTGTGCTTTGGGTATTGTAGTTGATGCTGAGTGTTTTTCCTCAAATAGTGAGAGATCAGGGCTTTCGAGTGGTTGACACAGACAAGCATGCTCTGAGTCTCCTGAACCTAAGAAAGAATTTCTCATGGAGCTTATTGAAGCTTAGAAGGAATGTATTTGATCAGCGGAAAATCAGTATAGTGCATATAAAAGTGTGGGAAAGGTTGATAAGAGAGGAGGAAAGGTTAATGGGAGTGTGCGAAGGGTGCGTAATGCCATAAAATATATATAATAATAAAATACACGTAAAGCTGCTACATCTCAGAGCTTCACCTACCACGGGAGTCTGGATCGTAACTCCCATGAAGGGTGAGTACTTACTTTAGTGACTTGTGGTTACTAACAGAATATTTCAAAATTAAATAAGTTTAATTTATTAGATGCACACAGAAAACATGCCTCACTGCTAAAAATATATATTCATTTTATATTTTTTAAGAATTTCCTTTTGGTTAATTAGTCCATGTGTGCAGCACATAATCTCTGCCTTCCTTGTGTGGAACTGGTGCATGCACATAACACTCAGTCTAGCTCTTTTCCTAAACCTCTGTCCCTCTCTCCTTCCCCCATACATCATTGCTTGATCTCGTTGACTTTCACAAAGCTCGCCCTCGCCACTTTCGATGAATTCTCTTGTAATTAGTTCTTTATTTGTACTCTCTCATATAAGAGAAACCATGTGGAAAGGTAAAGTACTACAACCACATAGAAAGCAGTATGGAGAACCTTCAAATAACTGAAACAAGAATACATCTTTTGAGCTTAGCTTATAGGCCAATGGCAATGCATTTTTCAAGTATGTGGCAGGAAGGCCCTACATGTTTTTTACATCAATCCATAAGACAGTGATATGTTTTATCCCTCACGTTATGAGTATTAAAAATGGTAACATGAACTAATTTATTAATCAAAAATCGTCATGCAGGACAGTGAAAAAGTATAAAAGAAAACTGTGATTTCATCTTGAGGAAATTTCAAATATCACAAGAGGAATGTCAGAATATATCATGGACTGGGAGATTATTTTTCCCACAGAACTGTGGGAAGGATAAAGAGAATAGAACAGTTTGGAATAAGCATTTTTGCAAATGTCATTTTTGCCTTAACCCTAATTTTGTACTTTAAGCTATAAAATGTTAATGAGTTTAAATTTTACATTGTTGAGTTTTGTAGCTTCCTAATTTTCCCAACCTTCCTTTCTGGTACCTGCATTTTCATGATTTCTTCTCATTTTGAGCTCTAAAGTTGGTCCAAGTCTCTCACATTTCTTTGTGATAGATACATGAGTTTGATGGAGCAGAGGTATAGATAAATTACTTACAAGCCTCACAGGTGTGGGATTTATCTAGTTACTCTAGAATGTTCACTAAAAATTATTTTTCCTTCTCCTTCATATTTACAACATCATTGTAATATGAAGCATTCACTGATTGTTAATACATGCAACGCTCTTAGTGCTTGACTCCAAAGACCATTTACGAAGCCCAACATGCACGAGATCTTTGCTTTTTACATTTTCCTCCAGCTAGATAGGGCTGAAAAGATCCTTCTAAAGCCAATGTTAGTTTACGTGCATCAACTATAAATTGCCAGACAAGGGAGCCTGTTCTGCAAAAGATGAATTATATGTACCCATTGTTTTTCTTCAGTAGTGATTTTCCTTTTCTCAACCTGCTGCAGACAATGCAGAAACAACAGGGAGTCTAAATCAGCAATTGCTAACTCTAATAGTTGTACAGGCTGACAAAAATGAACAGAAAATCTACTTCGTAGTTTTCGTGTGACAGTCTTGTCAGCGGTCCTCACACAGCAGAACTGTGAAGTCACTCTTTCTTCAATCTTATAATGCCAACAAGTGCATTCATGAGAAATTCAACTCTGTGATTCATGTAACTGTAATTATCTTCAAATATTAAACTTTCAATATAATGATATTCATGCTTAGATTCTAATGATATTAGTGTGGGTAGGAACAAAACCATTCAGGTCATAAATATGGGACTGGACTGGGTTGGAAGATGATGAATCTTTTCCCTAGGAAACTCTGCTCTCTCTGCAGGCTTATGCCCAGGAACTACCAGAACTACCTGGCCTTCACTTTTGCCATAGAGGAGATCAACAGGAATCCACATCTTTTACCCAACATCTCTCTGGGCTACGAGTTTCATAATTTCCTTTATACTCATTGGAGGATGTTAGAGAGTTCTTTCATTTTGCTCACAGGACAACACGAGATCCCTAATTACACTTGTGGGAGGAAAAGCAAGAGCGCAGCAGTAGTGACAGAACTTCCATGGGGAACCTCGGCTCAGATTGGACCCCTGCTGGAGCTCTACAGATTTCCACAGGTGAGGGTTAGTGAGACAGGTAAAGTTGAAACCACATCAAGTGTTTCAACTACAAGGAGCACAGAGGTTTAGGAAGCAGACTGGTATTAGGCATCTTTCAAGGTGTTGCATGCACGAGAGTTTGCACACAGAGCCTTACTGGGACAGGTGACATTCCTTTTTCTGCTTTGGAAAGTGAAAGCAGACTCATATTCTGGATGTCTGAGTCTGTTATTTTACACTTTACAAAAGTGCGTAAGGAGTGAGATAATTAGAAACATGAATCTGTGTCTCCTTCTACAACTACAAACTATTCCTAAGTAGACTTCCCATCACTACTGTGCTTTCCATCAGCAAACTTCTGCATTTTCTTCCAACTGTCTTTCCCTTTTAGGTGACCTTTGGTGCTTTTGATCCTACACTGACCGACACTGGCCAGTACACTACTCTCTATCAGGTGGCCCCAAAGGACACATACTTGGCCCTGGGCATGGTGTCCTTGATGCTTCATTTCCGCTGGACCTGGGTGGGCCTGCTCATCACAGAAGGCCATAGAGGTCTGCAGTTTCTCTCAGATGTAAGAGCTGAGATGGACAGGAACAGAGTCTGTGCAGCCTTTGTGAAAATGGTCTCAACTGTGGCTTCTTCATATGTCTCACCCCTGTGGCAGTATGATATCCTGACTGCAGATACATCATCAGTCAATGTGGTGGTTATTTACTATGATAATGATAGTGGAAATGATGTAAATTATAATGTAATGCAACACTTAGTGACATGGAAAGTCTGGGTGACAAACTCACAATGGCGTGCTGACCAGGCTGGCAGAGATTTCATACTTGACCCACTCCATGGGACTTTTGTTTTCTCACACCACCACAAAGAGATTTCAGGTTTCAAAAATTTTGTCCAGGAAGCTACCCCTTTCAAATACCCAGAGGACACTTACCTCTTTATATACTGGTCCAAGAATTTCCATTGCTCATACTCTGAGCCTGACTGCACCTTGAAGAACTGCACACCTAATGCCTCTGTGGCTTGGTTGCCTCCAAATCGTTTTGACACAGCCACGAGTGATGAGAGCTACAATATATACAATGCTGTGTACGCTGTGGCCCACGCCTTCCATGCGATGCTTTTGGAAGAAGTACAAAGGCCACCAATGAGAAATAGAGAAGTGATGATGTTTCACCCTTGGCAGGTAATGTATCTTTCTTTGCATGGCACCCAGTGTCATCAAGGTGCCTTTCTCAAGTTATTCTATGTGTTTCATCCAAGAGTATAAGAACCACTTCTACAAAACACAAAACATTGTGTATCGCACTTATTGTTAAATAGGTAAATTTTGAGCTCAGTTGAAATGACCCTCAGTCAATGAGACACAGGCAAGGAGAAGAAAATAGGAGGCCAGCTCCTTGCTTCTGTCTATACATGTCAAGACCTTCCCACCTAAACACACCCCATGGAGTTATTAAAGAACCACAGGAAAGCCTCTTGTCACTTATGGAATTAAATGGTTTTAAACCGAACAGTGCACATATTATATGAATTTTTTATTCTGCAAACTCTTCTAGCATTGATGAACTCATTTTGTTGTTAGATGTGGGAATAGCTAGATAGACAATGGGAGTTTTGGGTATTAAAAGATTTTATTTCCCAACTGATGCTTTTATGTAACACAACTATAGACCGTGTTTAAATGTACTTGCATAGAATAAGCCCTTTTTCCTGAAAATGACTGTAATTTCTGAAATAGGGAGTCTTTTTAGTCCTGAAGCATTCCTGTGCTATACATCAGTAGATACCACAGTTAAAGTTGCTTTATGCCAGTGGGAGTAAAGACTCCTAGGAAATTTCCCCCATCCATATTTTATGTCTTTATCTTGGAGCCCCATTCACAAAGGACAATGTGTCTCTTTTAGCTGCATCGCTTTCTGGAGAACATCCAATTTACCAATCCTGCTGGAGCTGAAGTTAACTTGAATCACAGCAAAAAACTGGATTCAGAGTATGACATCATCAATTTTTGGAATTTTCCAGAAGGCCTTAGACAAAGGGTTAAACTAGGGACATTTTCTTTACATGCTCTAGATGGCGACAAAATGACATTTTCTGAGGATATGATAGAGTGGACCACAGGAATTACAGAGGTTTGTTGCATGTATTCACTATCACTTTCTTAACCATAAGTAAGCTAAATACTCTCAAAAGTTTGTGCCACCAATTTTTCTCATGGAATAACACATAGAAATAGAACAACTCAATTTCAATTTGAAAAGAAAGGTGTTCACAATCTTTCTGATGAATGGGAAATTAATAGTTACTAGATTATAATTCTATAAATATGTTTCATAATATGAAATTAATTTGGCATTGAATCATATAGCTTTCTTTACATATGAATGCGAATTAAATCTATCTCTCTCACTCTGAGGAAGGAAGTAAAAGTCTTAGAAGGTACCACCATTTCTTCCTTAGACCCCCCGCTCGGTGTGCAGTGAGAGCTGCAACCCTGGATTTAGAAAGAGCCCTCAGGAGGGAAAGGCGGCCTGCTGTTTCGATTGCACCCCTTGTGCGGACAATGAGATCGCCAATGCCACAGGTAGGAGCACGTCCTGTGCGCACATTCTCTCTGTGTTTTATTCCCTCCCTCCATCCACAAAGAGGAAAGTGTCTTACAAAGGACACTGATGATAAAATTGCTCCTTCACCTATCAAAGTATTTCTTGACCTGAGCGCTATTGGCACTTTTTTTTTTTATTTTAGAAACATAAAAGTACAAAAACCTATTGACAAACAGACACCCATTATCATAGAAAATAGTACAATCACAACTAATCTATAGACAAGGTGATATGGTCTCAACAGTTGTTGTTGCTTTATCCATTGATATCTTCGAATTGTAGATGTATGGACCCATATACAGACATGCAAATTTAGTCAGAC
>PVLD010028305.1:0-19573 GCA_004027595.1 Dinomys branickii
AGGGGAGGGGAGGGGAGGGAAAGGATAGAAAGAAGGGGAGAGGAAAGGAGGGAACAAAGGAGGCAGGGAGAGAGTCCCGAAAAAAGGGAGAGAGAAAGGAAGAAAGGGAAGGAGGGAGGGAACTACGAACATCTATTTATCCCAGTGGGAAGGCTTTCCCAAACCAGCCTTGTGCTGGATATGCAGGAATGGATCCCTGAAATGACCCCCAAAGTAACTAATTCTATTCTCTTTTCTTATGAAGAGAATGACTACACTCACATTTTCTCATTATACACCACTGCTTTGTCTGTTCCCATCTAATTAATGAGACTCAGCTAACAGGGTTGTTAGATTTCCAGCATTATACAGAAGTCTTGAGTATCTGATGTTATGGCTATGGCACAACCAAGAATGCATATTGTTTTGTTTGTCCTTCGTGGTACTGAGGAACGGACCCAGGGCCTTGCCCTGAGCTGCTTCCTCAGCCCTTTTATTATTTATTTATTTTCATTTTGAGACAGGGTCTCACTAAATCATCCTGGCTTGGCAGGAACTTCGCAGTCCTTCTGCTTTATTTTCTCAGAATGCTGGGGTTACAGGTGTGTGCCTCCATACTAACATCTTGTACGATGTTAGATCTAAGGATCAGATTCTTTGACCCCAAGTTCACTCTTCCATGAGACACTGCTGCCCATCTGACAGCACCACAGCCTGGGAACTCCCCAAGCATGCCCAGGTTTTGCAATTGGTATTAATGTTCCCTAACCCTAACTTCAGGGAGGGTTGGATGCATGGATCCCACAATCAGAATCACCAGGAAACCTAGAGTAAAGCCCCTGTCTCCCACTCTGAGCCTCACCCGAGGAGAATGGTCCATGGTTCCCACAATTATCCAGGAGATCTCATAGCTGAAGCCTTACTTACTGCTTCTCGTTGTCTTAAGAACCATAGTTCAAGCTTTGCCAAACATGTGACAGGAAATGGCAGAGTAGGACCAGATAAAAGTGAGCTTGAGCTAGTCTCACACTTACTGACATACTATTCTCCCAGACATTTAGAGATGAGGCTCCTTCGTGCCTGAGTCAGAGGACCCCGGATGTCACAGCTTTCCTGCTCCAGAGTCAGAGGAGCACAGCAGTTGTTTTAATCCAAAGAGCTACAGTGGATACTCTCAGCCTGCTCCAAGCTGCAACGCTTTGATACAAACATGAGTAAGAGGATGTCCATTTTGCCTTGTCCCCAACCTCAATCTGACAGTGCACCCCAAAAGTTGGGACTCCAGTTTCCTCTGCACTGTCTGTCTTACTGCCAAATGTTGTTTGGTGGCTCCCAGCACACTGTGTGCCCCAGAAAGCTCCACAGACCATCAGAGCAGGTGCTAGCAACAATCCCTTCAAGTCCAGGTCCAGGAGAGAGGCTGGGCTATTTACTTTTGCTTCTTAATAATCCTGTTTTTAAGAGCTGCCTGCCAGGCAAAGAAAGGGAAGCACCATTTGACAGCCCATCCATAGGCAGCTCATGTCTGAGCAGAGCTGCAGCTCACAGGCTCTCACGACGGTCTCAAGGGTTCCCTGCCCATAACCCCACCTTCACAGGCTCACTCTTAAGAATGCACCCTCTTTTGAATTGTTGTTCTGCACAGAATAGACAGCAATCACACTGTAGAAGTTCCACCTGAGTCACAGACCAGAAGATACAGAAGAGCTGCTGGGGCTCAGAATGGAGCTGCATGGCCAGGACTCACCATGTGCTGACAAGATGCGGGAAGCCAGAGGCATAGTGAGTAGACAAGGATGCAAACCCTGCCTACTGCCCAGTGCCAAGCGTCCTTGCCAAAGGACCCAAAGGATGTGTGCCTGTGTGTCTTTGACACACAGAGACCCATAAGCACATAGACATGAATGTGTGTACAAACACAGACACACGCAAACACACACACACACACACACACACACACACACACACACACACACAGAGTTGCTCTCCTCTTTTTTGCTCTACCTGAGAAGCCATATGGTTCACCTGATTCAAGAAGCCAGGAGATTTAGCATCTAGCCCCAGATCTACCCATTTCTATTCTCATGACCTTCATCTGTCCAAGCCTCGGAGGTTTACTCTGTGAAATAAAAACACTGGATCGGCATTTCCCAAAGTATCATTCTATGGTATATCTGGCTCTAGGAAAATAAGTCCTGTGCTCAACGAAGTTTGGAAATGATGCCTCAAACTACCAATCATCACTCCCTTTTCCCCTCTTGGACATTCCCAGCAACTATAACAATCAGTCCCGTTTTTTTCTACCCCCAGACACATAGCCAGTGAGCAATATATATTCCAAAGTTCACTGGAATATGAAAATCTTGACAAAATCCTTAGAAATGCTCAAAATATCACTTTCAAGTTATGAGTAAGTTATGAGCATTCTCAAGAAAGAAGATTAGAGAGAATTAACAGTAACCCTCAAGTATCTGAGACTTTCTGAATAGTATCAAATAATTGCTTTCAAAAAGTTCCCCAGAGAAGCTGAGTACAACACTTCAGTCTTGGGTGAGGCAGAAGTTCACATTCCCACATGCCTAAGTGCGAAGCACTTTTGCTAACAAGTTGAAATGCACTGTAGTTTTATAATTCCATCTGATAATTCATTAATGTCTGCCATTCTCAAAGATGCTGGCACTTGTACCAATTCCTGGGCCTAACAGCCACCATCCTTAGGTTGTTTACCTGAACTGTTTGTGCGATATCCACCTCACTGCACTGCCTTTGTTGCAACACTCACTCCAGTGACAAATGTTTCTGCACACACACACTGATCTGGCTGTGTGCAAGAATTCAAGATACACAAGACAGGGTCCTGGTCGTCAAGAGAATACCCCTCCTACCTGAGAGAGCAGACAGGTGAGTAGGCATTCATGATGGAAAGCAATCAGAACGACACAGCATGGACAGAGGGACTTACATACTATGGGAGCTCAGGGAAGGAACAAACTTGCCCTTCCTGGAAATCTGGAGGTGACTCCACCAAAAGGCCACACTATGACTGGCTGAGAAGCAGAGGAAGATTTTACAGGAGATAAGAACATCTCGGGGCAGGAAACCACTGCAAAGTCCCTGAGACCTCCAGGCACAGTATCTCCAGGAAATGCTGCCATCCTAAGTCACAGCTACTTAGGATGGAAAGATACTTCTGGGTCACACTTTAATGGTTTGCAGGCAAGGCCAGGGAGAGAGGGAGCAAGCACAGAACTCCACATAGGCAGTGGTGTGATAAGGTCTCTGTCTTCCGAAAGGATCAATGGGAAGACATAACAACCACCTCACCCATGTGTTCCCTTCTCTGTCACTGGGCTGAGGCTTTGCTCTGACCCAAAAGGTTCCACTTAGACCAAAATTGCAAGGGGTGAACTTGGGGAAGAAGAGAAAGGTCAGTTATGGCTAAAACAGTCCAAGTGAAAAGGGTTGATGGTAAGGGACTTTGGAGAGTTCAGGCAGATCCCCAAGACAAATGTTGGAGGCTGGAGCAATGTGACTTAATGTTCAAGTAAAGGGGCACATGGTGAGGGTCCAGGTGTGACTTTTTTCCAGGACAGGATTCCTCTTGTTTCTGCCTCCAGCTACTGCATAGCTGATGTCCCTGCTGATCAAGACAAGGACATACATGACAGGAACAGCAAGTCTTGGTGGGGATAAAGATTTGGGCCATGGACATGTTGAGCTTGGAGTGAATACTGGAAATGTATTGGAAAATATCAAGCAAGCAGTTACAAAGACATGTGTGACATTTACAGATAAGATGGTAACACAAGCTACAAGTTAGACATCCTCACACTCATAAATTTCCCATAGACAGAGGTCAAGTCCAGCCTCTGGGCAGCTCTACAGGCCCAGTGCCTGTTACAGGGCCTGAAGTGACACAGTGCCTCACCTTTTGACACCTTTACTAACTAACAATATGTACCATTTTTTATTTTATTTTAACTCACTTCAGTAGAGGTGTTTCCAGGATGCCAGGAACTCCTAACTGGTCAAATGGACCTCCTCCTGGCCAGGAGGGTTAAGCAGCCCACTCACCTCTCCTAATTCAGAACCCTCACATGGCCCAGCACTCCACTGACAGTGTCACTCTCTTGTAGTACAATCCCTGTCGCCCAGGAATCTTTCTTTCACTGGGGTCACCATCACTCCTTTTCAGGGTTGGAACTGTGATTGCTCTGAGGGATTTCCTGATGTCTCCACGTACTGTGAATGAGGTGAAGAGCAGATTGTGGATGAGATGGAAAGTGACTGCATAATGAGTTTTCCCAGATTGCTATGCTGGAGCCAAACTTTGCTTTGGACTGACTCAAGGCTGATTGGATAAAGCAGGCATTCTCCAGGAAGTAGCAGAAGGCAGACAGTACCACTGCAGGTAGAGTTTGAAATGCAACAGGCCTTGCCCCCGCTCTAGTAGGTTCTGAAATGCCTGAATGTTCTGAATGGATTCTTTGCTACTGGATCTCTTTCACTGGGTAAAAGACACTGTTACTATAGGGGCTTCTTAAAAGTTTTCTCTTAGAGCTGACTGCCCCATCTTAGTGGTCTAATCCCAGGTAAGCTGACCTTAGTTCACAAGGTCAGCATTGGCCAATGGGTGAGAAGAAAGCCTGGTAATGACTTTGAGTTGTGTGCCTTTCAGGACTGAGCTGAGACTTACAAAGAAGAAGCTATGCTATACCACAACCCTGCCAAGTCACTGACCCTTACTAGATCTGGAGACTTTACACTATGTGCTTTCCTGTCATGCCTATGTGCACTCAGATAAGATTTGGACCAAACGGAAGCTAACTGTGTCATAAGACAAAAACTTGCTCACATTATTTAGAGAGGATGACCTGGGATACTTCTGGTTGTCAGTTCATGCCACATAAGACTGATAAAGCACTTAAAGCTATTTAAGCAAACAGCTTGTCTGGTTAAATAAACTAAAGAGAAAATTCTTCCACTATTGAACATTTTGCCTGCTAAAAAGAAAAAATAACACTTTATCATATCAACATTTGCTAATCAAAGGAGCCTGGAATGTGTTTGGAGTCAAATGGGTTCATTTACCCCTCTGTATTTTGTTAACATAAACAAGATGTGTATGAGTTAACAAGTGCAAACTTTCTAGGTTTTGTCTTGCAGCAATAAAGCATGAACTTTAAAATGTAGGGCCCACTGTTTCTAAATCCCCCCAGGTGAGGGAGGTCTCCAGGGCAACGTGGGACATGAACGGGGAGCCCACCCACTTCCTACTTCCTTAGTTAGTATCTCATCTCCCACTTTCTTCTAGCTCACATATTTTCATGAACTTCTGTTCTTTTACTACCAGGCTTTTCTGCCTTAATGTACAGATCAGTAATCCTATAGTTGATAGTAAGGGAGTTTTACAATTTGGGTAATCTTACCTCCAGAAGCTGACAGTGAGTGGGGAAACCCTACTCCCCTCCCCACCTCCACCCATTTGGAAACTGTTAATACTATGGGCAGAAACTCACAAGCACCCATAACAACATGAGCATCTCTTACCTCGGGGAGATAAACGCCAGAGAATCAGGACCACTTTTCCCATCTCTCCAGGTCCTGCTCGCACTCCTTGTCTTTTCCCAAGTAATACGCTTGTCATGAAAGACACAATAGTGAGGGAACTCTAAAAGCTGAAGGGAAGAAAGCCTGTCTTTTCTTCCTATTTTAGATAGACCTTGTGTTACCTAGTCCTCAGCACCAGCTGGACACCATGAAGTCAGACACTTCCCAGTCCAGTGAGCCAGGTGCTTGTCTCCACCGCATCTCCATTCCGCTCCATCCAGGCTCGAAGAGACCACAAAATGCGGAGCTGCACCCTGTGTCTCTGAATTAACTGCATCTTTCTCTTCAACCCTCAGAAGCAGGCAGGGCACAGAATCCCTTTTATTTCCAACACACAAACCCCAACCATAACTGTACAGCTAAAAGAAAAAGTAACCAGCCTAAGTAACCCCCGCCAAAATGTACTAAGTCATCATTACTGCTCATGAAATAGTGATGACCAAGACTCACCAATAGCTATAGGACCAGCTGAATCTAGACAATCCCCCAGAAATATCCCAGGTCTTTCCAAATTTCTGGGGTGATTTCATTGTTTTCCTCAATTCTCTACGAACATCTGTGCACCCTTAGAAATCATTAAGCAGTAACTGTGTATGTCTTTGCTGATTCCCAAGAAGTTGTCTTCTCTATGCTTTCCTTATTCAACTCCCACCCCAAATGCTGAGATTATATCACCTCAGATATTGAGATATTTTGGTCTCTGTAGACCTAATAAAGACAGATTTGCTACATCCACACATCTCACACAGAATCCATAGCAAGTCTCTGACCAACCACTTGTTGAAAAGTTCACCAGCCTGGGTTTAATTCTGTTTCCACTCAGGCTGGGATGGCCTCTGTCTGGGTTGCAGAACCTCTGTCTACAATCTCAATGTAAAGAAGGCTGAAAAAATCCACCTACAGACTGTTTCTGCTCCCCTCAGACTCCTCTGCATCCCTGTAGTCCAGACAGAATCACGAAGATCATCTGCTTCCAGTGCTGCTCTGTAACAAACATTTTGTCTGACTGTGACAAATTCAAAAGGCACACCAAAGACTGAAATTTCAGCAGGCCTTCAGAATCTGTAGGAATTCCACAGATATTCCATTTTTCTTTTAAACATTGGATTGCTTCCCAAGATATGTAAAAAGGTACCTAGCACACAGTGAGTACTGAATAAATACTAAAGCTGCTCTGGACACAGTACAATCAGATATGTTTTGAGAGCCCACAATGGGCAAAATATCTGCATCATTCAGAGGTTTTCATGCTAGAGAACAGTGTAGGACATGAAAAATCAAGCCTGGGCTGGAGTGCAGCCTCATGGAATCACACATCCCAGACAGATGCCCCACTGTGATCTTCCACCACTGATGCACCTGAATAATGGAAAGGCCATTTTCCTGGGGACCGGGTTCCACTGTTGCTTTCACATGGCAACACTGACAGTCAAGGCATGAATGAGGTCTTTAATGCTAATACATGATTATCTTTCATCAAGGAAATGCGGCTGGAATGTCTTACTAGGAAGACAGCTGTAACTCACAACTCACGTCATTCACAAGCATAATCCTTCTTAATGTCAGCTTTTAAAGATAGGAGTGTGTGTGTATGTGTGCATGTGTATGTTTCTGCAGTATCTGCACTTGGTGCCAATACTTATTTGCCATTTGCAGTGATGCCAACTCTCATATAACACATTTGAGTAAATGTCCAGGTATTACGATGCTAGTGGACATCTCCCAGGAATCTGATTCATACACAAAGCCACCCACCATACACCTGCAAGTGTAGAGCTCCCTTCAACTTTGACTACAGAGTAAGTGAAGACCTAAATACAACCCTATGGGTAGCTCAGATGACCTGACAAATTGGCACAGAAGAGCTGACCAAGCATCTAAAGCTACAAGCCATAGGAAGGAGCCAGCTGCCCCCACACACCCTCATTTAGGGAACGTGTGGGCCATGGAGGAGTCTCTGTGAGAAGAAAGGCACCTGCTTCTGCCTAGATTACACCACAGCCATCCCTCTCTAAGGCAGGGTCCTTCCAGCCAACCCCTTTTATGGCATTCCTCCCAGAAAGGTAAGTGCTCTTGCCTCCAGACAAATCGCATTTGTGGGAGCAAACTGTCAACCCGGAAGGCCATTGACCACAGAAGGTTTGCACAGTTGTAAACCAGAGGACACTGCCTGTACAATGGCCTGGCTCCATTCCTGGAAGGTCAAATTGAAGTCTTCTGAGCAGGAACAGCTGAGTCCAGTTCTCATGGGTAATGTTTCCTCCACCACAGAGGGCACCATAGGTTCCAGATCAGCACCATGAGTTCAACAAGTCAAAGACCAGTTAATTTCCAGACTGACACTGTCTCCCTACAGCCCTGCCCCAGTGAAAGACAAGTGCCAAGTTCCTGCATGAGGCTCTGAATTCCCACATCTAATATACATTCCCACTGATAGGTATATTGTTGGGGCTCCAGAAAAGTTGAATGAATTAGATCCCCAAAACCACAGGAAACAGCCTCGTCTCAGCATCTGTCTTCAACAGCCTAAGTTTGTATACTCATGGGAAAAAGAATACCCTGCTCTCTGACCCTTTACCAATAGAAAGTATAAGACACATAGAACAGCCACAAGAAAAATGCAGAAAAGAAAAACTATCAGGTCTGTCTGAAAAAACGGGGGTGGAGCTGGCTGCCTGGAGGGTAGGGAAGACTGGACACCAGTGGTAACCAGAAAAACAGCTGCCACGGTGGCTCTAGAAGACCCCCTGATTTCAATGCTGGACCGCACTAAGGGCTACCAGCATCCAAGGTAGGAATTTAGGACTGCTTCCGGTGTGAGCTTTTCTAATCTACAGGCTTCAGAGGAAGCTATACTTAGAAACAGGTAGGTAACAGTAACTCAAACTCAGAGTTCTGAGCTATCAAAAGTGAGAAGATGGTGCCAGTGTATTACATTCCTGATCTAACTTGTGGAGGACCACCTGGATGATTCTCCCTGAAAGAAGAGAAATTACCTCCATTTTGGCTAAACCTGGCCCTATTTCTATGTATTGATGAATACAGGGCTGGCCAGTACTCTTCCTTATTCCCTCAACTGGCTTTAAGTAATGCAAATTGGTCTAGCCCATGTGTTGATGTGTACTCTTTGAAGCAAGGGGACAGGTCAGTGTTACCCCACCCTGCAGCTCCCAGAAAATGTGTGAGCTGGGCAGGAGGGAGAGCCAGGCTTCACACTGTTATGCAGATTATGCCCTCTGCATATCCTTCTCTCTGCATACTGCAGAGGTGGTTTCAGACCACCTACCTAGCCCAGCTCAGGGCACTCACCTATTTCCCACCATTCTCACAGTCACTCATCCTTGAGCCACTCCCTTCTCCACAAATTATTAAAACCTGGGTTCAGGCCTGGGTTCAGCCCTGCATCAGTTGTTAAAACTTGGGTTAGCCACTATCCTACCTGGACTTAGGACCCCTTGGCTCCCCACAACTACAAATATGCCTTAGTGTCCTTATTCTCACCATGGCTTGCACTGGGAGTGGTAGATTGGCATTAACTCGCTAGAATTCCCTAACTTTTCCATAGGATTACAAATATAAACTTCTCAGACCTTGACGAGGATGAGGAAGCTCTTTCTGTATAACTGAAGCCCAGTGTCAACAATGAGATGAATCATAAGCTTAACAAACCAGTCAGAAATCATCAGCCAACCTCTTACTGGGGTCCTCCTACTAGCTCATAAGGCGACATTAGTACTACTAGCTGCATCCAATCAAGGAACATCCTTGCTCTGCCTCAGTCAGCCTGTAAAAGCTTGCAGCCCACGTGGCTGGAGTGGGGCTCTCTGAACCGCTGGGGTCAGTACTGCCTGACTCATGAGTCCTTTAATGTTCAAATAAACTCTTGAATTTATTTTTCTAAAGCTTTTCTTCTGCAGATAAATGCACCCCTCCTTTGAAATCTCCCCTCCCCAGGATCCCCTGACTCCCTGCTTCCTCTTTCCTGGTTGATCTCTCTGCTCAGGACAGACGAGCTCCTTCACCCACCTCACCTCCCTTTCTTTGCAGGGTGTCTTACTGCTGGCTGGAGGACAAAATCTTAAAGACGACATCCCAGCCCACCGGCTCTTCTTCCTCCAGCAGAGACTTAGTCCTCCCTTTCAGAGCAGAGAAGGTCCAGAGGCTGACATCCATGGTCAAGGTCATGGAGCTAGGAGACCTGTCCAGGGCCACTACTTAAACTCACACAGCCCACTACAAAACATAAATGCAGGCTGCTTTGTTCAAAAGATAAGGCAAAAGTTCCCTCCCTTCCACAATCTCTTTTTCCACCCATCCTGGTATTTTTAAATTTGATATTTAATGCCATGGTCCTTTAGTGGCTCTGGTCACTGGCTTGGGACAGACAGGGCCAGTCAAGGGGCAGAGAAGCTACATCCCCAGAGCATGCTCATCAGACCTGAATGACAAAACACAAACTTGAAGATAAAATTAGGAATGTTAAGGCAGCCCTGAATGGACAGCCCAACAAGGTCACAGGCTAGCATAATCCCATAAACTGCAGCACCTTAGTGGCTCCCAGAATCTGATAATCCCCAGTGTTCCTGACCCCTCCTCCACCTCCTGACCTTAGCAAAGGGTGAATCTCCCAGGGATCAGTTTGAGCATCATTGCATCCTTCCACTGTCTCCATCAGGGTCCTCACAGTCATCTCACTGTGCTTTATTCAGCCAGAATCACTTCCGTTTCTGCAACTAGACCCTGTCCAGTACCTCTGCTCTCCTCCCACAGCCCTCATGCCAGGCCCTGGGCATGGCTATCATGGGGCTTCCCCAACTAAATCATCCACTTCGTTGGACCCTCAACAGGCTCTGGTCGATTGGACCACAGGTTCAACCCGATGGAAACAGTATCTTTCTTTTTTTAACTGGGAAAGAATGTGTCTGAACCCTGCCTGTTTCCCAAGCATACAAAGGACTTGTAACCTAAATTAGTCTTTAACTCCTCAATTAGGCAAAACATTTCTCCATCTGTTAGATATTCCCTAGTTCACTGACTCTCTGAGAGTTCGCAGCAGGAAGTAGGAAGGGAAGAAACCTCAGAGTCCATTCACAGGCTGGGTGGGTGAGTGGCCCCGCATTCTGTCCAGCCCACCCAGTGGAGGCTGAGGAGCTCTGACAGTCTCAACTGCAAGGCATTCATAAGGCAAGACAAATAAAACTAGGACCAGCATTTCCCAAAATGTCACTTTGAAATGTGCCACCCATAAAAATAAGGGTCACACTTACAGATTTAAGCACACTTGAGCAAAACAAATTCGTTTGGTGTAAAAGAAACTACAACATTTTGAAATGCTAGGGAGAGGCTGCTAGGTAGGGGCTGGTTTGTCCCCCACCCTGACACAGCACATAAATGCCAGTTTGACATGCCCCATATTCCACCCTGCAACAGGAACACCATCCCTCTGCAGATGAGCTCATTGCTTATAATGACACACAGAGAACTTTCCTCCCATGTTTTAATGAGAGAAGAAGGCAATGCAAATTCCCATCTGGTTCAAAACCTGCCTGACCAAAGGCAGACACTGCCAGCTGGGTAGCCCAAGCTGAGGAGGACAGAAAAGCCCAAAAGAAGCCAGACCGAGGAAAAAGGGAGAGAGTAAAGGCCAAAAGCCATGGGGGTTTGTTTTAAGGAAATATTCCAAGTTAGAAGATAAATAAAATATTTGGTAAACAAACTAAGGACAGTGCTATGTGGTTACAGTAGGAAACACCACTGCCTACTGCATTTCCACATCATTCATCAACCCATCCATTCATTTATTCAATGTTTATTGAATGGTAGGTGTTCAACACTATGCTCATCCTACACATGCACAAATTATACCACAAATTTGGTTCTTGTCTTTTTTTCCCCCAGTAATGGGGGTTGAACTCAGGTTTTTCTCACGCAGCTACTTTCCCAGCCCTTTTTAATTTTTTATTTTGAGTCAGGCTTTTGCTAAGTCATCAAGTTACCCAAGTGAGGCTCAAACTTTTGGTCCTCCTGCCTCAGCCTCCTAGAATGGTGGTAGTACAGGCACAGACCACCACATTCAGTTTGGCTTTTATTAAGAAACTTCATCCCAGAGAAAAGGTAGTAAATCTTCATACAATCATATTGTGCAGAAGAGGTACAGTATGCAATGAAACAAGAGTTGACCTATGACCAGCAGCCCTATAAATAAAGTTTTATTGAAACTCTGTCCACATATTCATTTACATAGTGCCTACCTCCATTTTTATTATTACATCACAGTTGAATAGTTGACTGCATGGTCTTCGAAGTCTAAAATATTTATTATTAAACACTAAGTGGAAACGTTTACTGACCCTTTGTTTGAAGGAATAAAACATGAGCCCAAATTCAGGCTGGAATTTAGGAGGGCTTCCCTGAGGAAGGAACATCTCAGAAGCATCTGAAAGATGAGGAATAAGCAGGCAGAAGGAGAAAGAGAAGATTTTCAAAAGAAGAGGGAAGGCCAGAGGCAGAGAAGAGTCTGTTATGTTAAAGGATTTTAAGGGGTCAGGCCAACATGATTAAGAGACACAGCTCCAGGACTTCTATCTAGCAATAGCTGTAGCATTAGTCTTAGAGTCTTAGCAGGGGCAGGAGGAACAGTAGCAGACAGCAGGTGCTGAGGGAGTGATTCCTGGGGGCCGAGCTGTGTACAGGTCAGCACTTGAGGTATGCTAACTCTTTTAGTCCTTAAAAGGCTATGTTTCAATGTGTTTGGAAATGAGAGATATGACTGCTTCACAGAATATTGAGAAAATGTCAGTGATCAGAGGACAGGAAGGTAGGGTGTGGCTGAAACTGGTAGGAAAGGCCTGATGAAATCCCTAACACGTGTGCAGAGCCTTTCCTAAAACCCTGCATGTAGACTTCTCCTGAGAATTTGAGCAGGTTTTTGATAGGATGACCTGAACGTGATGTCACAGTAGGAAATAAAACAAAACAAACAAACAAACAAACAAACAAAAAACAGACCCTCACCCCTAAGTGTGCACTCTGGCACCTCCTCAGGATGGCCCGCCCTATGCTGTATGGTAGATTTTCTCCCTCTTGGCCCAAACTGGCTCCACAGAGCCTCTCCCCAACTACATGAAACATGACCACCATTTTGCTTATTTTATTCAATTTTTTGTTCAGGACAGAGAGAACTTAGAAATCCTCTCTAGAAGAAAACTCCAATACCCCAAAGCCCAGGAACAGTCCCACAGGACCCTTCAGTAGGCTGGCAGACACTCAGGAGACCTACATCCCTGTCCCTTCCCTCCTCAATACCCTTGGTAACACCTCTGCTCTGAGAAAGTGACACAGAAGAAGGTCTCTAAAACCAGTTTTAATTATTGAAATTTTAAAACACCCAGCTGGCCAGGCTTGGTGGAACACTCCTATAATCCCAGAACTTGGGAAGCAGAGACAGGAAGATTGCTGCAAGTTTGAGCCCAAACTGCATAATGAAACCCTATCTCAATAAGATTTTCAAACAATGCCCAGCTGATAAATCCTGAATCATATTTGCGATCTCAGATCTTAAGCCCATATTGAAAATACTGGGAAATAAGATAAATTTTTTATTTTCAAAAGAAGGAAAAAACATGACTGCAGAAAAGAAAAGGATAGAGGTCACATGATGACCTCCTTCTTGGGAAATTCTGGACAGATTATAAATGGAATTTTTAAGAGCATTCAGAAAGTAGTGCTGACTCCCAGCTGATCTCCTTTACCGTCTTGGCAGGGTTACCAGGATGCCAGCTCAGAAGAATGCCACAGATTGAGGCCACAGTCCTACTCACCCCGAAGACTTCTCTTTCAGTAGTTTCATTTACTCAAGGAATCATAGTTAAAAAATAGCAAATGGAAAATTCTAGAAACAGACAATTTAAAATTGCACATCATTCTAAGTAGCATGATGAAATCTTGCACATTCTTCCTTACCTGCAGTATCAAAGGTCCCTCTGTCCAGCATATGCACAATATATGCTACCGGCCTAATCAAATTGGTTATCACGGTGACTCAAATACAGCAGTGCTTATCTACAGGGCTCAGTACTTCCTGTGGTTTCACACACACTAGGTCTTAGAACATATTCCCCATGAACAAGTAAGATGACTCTATGTTAATTTCAGACTAGCAAATGACCAAGACTTGTTCATTCTGTTCAAAAAAGAAGAGAGAAGCGGGCCATACAAGTCCTATTATGCAGCTGGAGAGCTGACTGCAGAACCAGAACAAGACAGAACACCAAAGTGGGAAGGACTGAGCTTCCTCCCAGGTCTTCCCCCACATGGAAATAAGTGCAGCCCACCCGATGAGAAAAGCAGAGGCTATTCAATCAGAGCTTGCTATAATAAGGAAGTCAGCCACTGTCACTTGTGTTTGGCAGAGATTCAAAGTCAGGCAGTGGAGTGGGAAGCTTTATAGTGGAAGAAAAGGAAGGCCTGGATATGCCCCACACAGAGGCTGTGGGCATGGGGACACTGCAGGTGGGATAAGGGAAGCAGGACCTCCCACGTGACTGGCCAAGCAAGCAGATGAGGCTTTCTCAGTTCGGTTCTAAACTGGAAATGAGGGCAAGAATTAGAGCAGCTGCCAGTTATTGATCATGGCCATTTTGGGCAATTGCTACAGGGGTTATTGTTAGCCTCTGTCTTGGTTACTTTTCTTTCATTGCTGAGACAAAATAAGCAATGCCCAAAGTTAAGGAAGGAACGGTTTATTTAGCTTACAGTCTGTGGAGGTTTCAGTCCATACTTGGCTGCTTCAGAGGCAGAGTGGCACATGGCAGAGGACAAACTGTTCAGGGCAGCAGAGCACAGCAAAAACAACCAGCAAAAGGCAGGAATGGCAGCAAGCAGCCTCTTTCCCTCCCTTACATTATAAAGGGGTTCCCCCCACCCAGGGGTCCTGCAGCACTCCCATATTCTCCATGCCCCTCTCTTCCACAGGCTCAGGATGTGTACAAAGTAAGCACCCTGGCTCCCTGCTGAGTCACTCAGCCAAACCTCTAGACTCCCCAAGTTGACACAATGTATCAGCCATAACAGACTCCCTGGACCAGCTGCTGCCTTCACTGTGGAGATTTCTACTTTTATATGGTCTGGCTACTGTCCATTAGTGCAATCATCTCCCTCCCCTTATCCTTCTGACTCTAAAATGGGTAGAACAAACTGTCCAGGTCAGTTTTCTTGAAGATGCTGTAAAGAACCTTTACCAAGTAGACAGAAAAAGCAAAGATACTAATTAGCTCTCAATTCAGATAAGATAAAATTAAAATTCCATTGACCATATTCCCTGAGGAAAATCAGGGATATAAAGATGGATGAAGTGTCAATGAAACAATAGATATCTAAAATAGATACCTACAATAGATACCTAAAACCACTGTCAGCAACCTCAGTTTATACACTGTTAATCAACATGTCAGTAAAGTGAAAGGCTGATTCATCAGAAACTAGCTGTTCAACCCTGGTCAAGTTTCTTAATCTCTCTGAACCACAATTGTTCATGTGCAAAATAAACAGGCTGAATTAAACTCCCATTTATGGTTCTCAACTTTTATGGTTCTATGATTCTTTTCACTTGGTTGGATCTTTTATTTGACATGCACCAACTGCATGTCTGCCCAGCTAGATTCTATAATTCATTAGGAGCTAAATTTGAAAAACAAAATGAATCACACCCAAGTTTTGTTAAAGTGTATTCATTCAGCTATAATCATAGAACAGTACTGAGGAATAAAGTGCTCTTTTAGGTGCCTGGGCAAAACAAAAAAGCTAAGACACAGCACTAAATGATGATAGTTGAGAAGTAAAAATATCCACATAATTAACCCTGAAGCAAGAAACACAGTATTCAGCACCTTAAAATGATTCAGAAAGTCCCACAGAAAATGACAAATAGTATATGCTGGATAGCTTCCCTAAAGGTTCTAAAGAGAATGATCAGCTTGACACTATATTTTTTTAAGTATATTACAATTTGTTAAGAATTGTAGTTTGTAAATCATTTGTAAAGAACTGTAGTTTGCTTTAAATATAATTTGCTATTTGAAGTGGGAGAGTAAGGCATGGCAAAGAGGCTGGGGAAATACGTATGATCTGTTCATCACAAAGTCCCAGGACACATGCGCAGAACAGTCCCCAAAGCCCTGCACATGAAACCAATCAGAGAGTGTGTCCTTTAATTCTTCCAGCAAGAACTCAAGCAGGCTTTTGATAGGTCGGCCCAAAGTCAGAGGAAGAGTAGGAGATAGAAAAAGAGCCCTTGAGCTCTGGGCCACGATGCTCTCTTTTACAGTGGTCTGCTCTCTCTGCAGAGTTTATCTCTTTTCCTTTTACTTGGCCCAAACTCACTGTGCAGAGCATGTTTCTTTACCGACATTTAACAAATGTAAAACCTCACTCACTACCCTTTGCACCTATCTTGACCAGTGCTTTGTTCAGGTCATAAAGCACCCAGAAAACACTTCTAGAAAGAAACCCCAAAATTCCAGAACCCAAGAACATTTCTTTTCCTCTTCACTTCAGAATTTTGCATATCAGCATTATAGAAGCAGGTCTCCACTGCAATGGACATTTAGAGAGTTTATGCCACAATACTGGCAACTCCACATTATATAGGATGTTACAGCCAGAGAAATCTCAGTCTCAGAAATGATCAAATAAGTACCATAAAGGGGGGAAATGTTCCCGAGAAGCAGTAAATGCTGAAAATTGCAACTTCTTATATAGTTTCTTCCACACTCAAGCTACCCTCAGTGCTAAAGGGACTGCTTTGTAAAAGATGCAGCACCTGAACAAAGCATGCCTCTCATCTCCCCACAAGATCTCACTCTGCTCAGAGCCTGAGTGTCCATGCTTGTGCTATTGCTACCATTCAAAACCACTTCAACTTTCTCCAGTTCACCAGAAACCACGGAAATCACAGAAAGCAAGTGCTCAGGGTCAGGGCAGCACACCACTGCCTCCAGGCATGCTTTTCAAGCCTCCTCAACCGCGGTGAGCAGGTCTGCCTCTCTTACAGTGGCCAAACAATTCTGGGGTACACTTTGTACTTTTTGCATATTCTGTTCACTGTAGTAAAGTTACCAACAAAAGAAAAAACAGTTTGCTTAATTTGATGCACAGCCAAGTAATTTCTTCAACAGCAGTTGAGAGTGGTGATTTGCTTGTGGGTTTTGTGTTTTGGGGGTGGGAGCTAGAGGATTCCATTCTATGGAGCTTTCTTCCTTTATTACTTCTTCTCCAGAGTGCAAGAGACTGAGCAGGTGCACACCAAGGACTGAGACCCACTTGCAAGAAACTGGAAGATATTAGAGATTAATGCTTCTTGACTGTTAAGTAGCAGAAGGGAAAAACCACATCCAAATACTGACTCAATTATTTCCTGGGCTTTGGAGGTCTTGCCTGGTATTTACCCAGTTTGTGACAAATCCCCAAACAATTAGCAGGCATTTTTTGAGAGTAGGATTTCTCTTTGTTTTCCTCCAAGCTCTCCTGGGTGTGCCCTCTACTTACATTCTGTGACTAAAGGCCCTAGGGAGGAAGCTACTTTTCAAACTGGGCTGAGTCTGCAGTCTGTGAAGATGCAGGCTGCCTAATTATTATTCCTAACAAATTCACCATCTTCCTGTGGCCAAACCAGCTCTGGGAGTTTCTCCACCCAGTCACTCACTTTCTCTCTCTCTCTCTCTCTCTCTCTCTCTCTCTCTCTCTCTCTCTCACACACACACACACACACACACACACACACACACACACACACGTACATCTGGCAGAGCACTGTGCCTTGCAAGCTGTCTCCCATATAAAGGAGCAAGGAGCAGCTGAGGTCCCCAAATGCCCTACTAATTTCCACAAACACTGAATGAACCATGCATGTTTTTTCCACTCCCTTTGGAATATTCACTTACTTAATATTGATTTGCGAGGTACTAAATTCAATACAACAGCGATAGGAACTACTTTCACGTGTTCTTTCAAACCTGCAGACAAATATATCGTTTAAAAAAAACCCAAATCACAATGAAAGTCATTATTTAAAGACCTTGAAGGTAAAATCTTTAACCAATCAAAAAATCCTTTCTACAGCACAGCCACTGCCTAATTTATCTATCTTTATTGATGACAGGATCACGCATCTAAAAAAATCCACACAGATGCTAGGCAAAACCAAATATTCCCTCTCAAAGATTAAATGAGGGAAGGAAATATATTTTCCTAAATAACGTATGAATATGAATTTTTTACAAGAAGAAAAGTGAAGCCCACTGCAGCCTGCACAAGCATTCTACCTATGCTTCCCCTATGGAGCCCCTGCTTCCCTCATGCCTGCAGCTGCAACTATTTTTTTTTTTTTTTTTTTTTTCAGCTGCAACTATTAATCAGCCTGACTCAAAGATCTTCAACTCAGGGTCTGGAGATACAGCTCAGTGGAGGAAACACCTGCCTGGCAAGCACAAAGTCCTGAGTTCAATCCCTGTTATGGGGGGGGGGGGGCCTTCAACTCAGGCTGCACACATGGGACACCTGGAAAGATTTTTGTTTAAATATCCATGGCTGGACCCCAGTCCCAAACATTCTTATTCAAATGACCTGGAATACTGGAATAGACCCCGGTGACCTTTCTGCACAGCCAACATCTAGAGCCATAGGCTATAATCGAAGCCAAGGAAAGTCACTGGGATCCACCACCTAACCCTGAACAAATGGAGACAACTAGAAAGTCACCGTGTTCTTAGCTTCACATCTCCCCAAATTTTATACACAGAATATGATTAGAGGGGCTCCAAACAGTTGTTTGTGCCTGCCTATTTGCAGAGTTAGGGTGCGTTTTAGGAGTAGCAAGCTGGCTACTCTTTAAGTGTTGCTTATTAATTTTAGGTATTTGCTCTCAGAACCTCTTAATGTTGAAGAGAGAAGCTTTTTTTCCCCTTAAAAGGAAAGGAAGCCATAAAATCAGAACATGGGTCTCAGAGATCATTCCCAACTATGCACTTCAAGCAGGAGGAACCTGAAGCCCAGAGTGAACAAAGTCAAACCTGCCCATGGAAATCTGTACCGAATAAGAGGCAGACAATAGATCTAACTATGGTTAAGTCCTCCAGTCAGGGCTGGGGAGGAGAAGAGGTTCCGCTCCTAGCTAGCAGCCTTCCTGTGACTCACAGTCCATATCAGCAAAATGATAGAATAGCAGTTCTTAAAAGCTCATCTCCAGACCAGTGCAAGGCAAGCTCACACCCGTCAGTGATGAAATAAAACCATGCATGAATAGAGGAGCCAGGTGTGGTGGTGCACGCCTGTAATCCCAGCCCTCTGGGAAGCTGAGGCAGGAGGATTAAGTTTGAGTCCAGTCTGGGCAGCTTAGCAGTGGAGAGAGATTCTCTATCAAATGAAAATATTTAAAAAGGACCGGAGCTGTGGGTCACTGTGAACCCCTCAGGGTCAACCTCCACTACGGCACACACAAAGTCTAGGAAAGGAACTCCCATTTAAGCGTGAACACATGAACACACCTTAGCAAAATATGTGGAGGCAACTCATCGTGGGTAGCTGGTTTCACAAAGATGTTCCCCCGCTTCTGGATACAGCTCCTGAAATGTCAAAGTGGGTTCCTCAAATTCAAATTGACCCCAAGGGGATCTGACCATATGTAAGAGCCAAAGATAACCCTGTCCAAGGTCTGCACCCTCCCAGAAATGTGGAGTTTGGAAGAGGAGGGTGGAGGATGACCCCCACTGCTGTAACAAAATTTCTGAGGTAACTACTTAAGAAGAGGAAAGCAGCATGCACCTGGTAATCTCAGCAGCCTGGGAGGCTGAGCCAGTAGGACTGCAAGTTTGAACCCAGGTTGGGTAACTCAGTGAATTAGCGAGACTCGTCTCAAAACAAAGAGTGTAGCTGTAGGCTCAATATGAAAGCCCTGGGTTCAATCCCCAGTATGGAAGAAGAGGGAGGA
>PVLD010028306.1:0-19571 GCA_004027595.1 Dinomys branickii
GCATCCGCGGGGCCCACTGTGGAGCAGCCGCGGGGCCCACTGCGGAGCAGCCGTGGGGCCCACAGCAGAGCAGCCGTGGGGCCCACTGCAGCCACGGGGCCCACAGCGGAGCAACTGCAGGGCCCACAGCGGGAGCAGCCACGGGGGCCACTGTGGGAGCAGCCGTGGGGCCCATAGCAGAGCAGGCGCGGGGCCCACAGTGGAGCAGCTGCGGGGCACACGCCCCTATTGAGGTGCCCTCGGTGACCCGTTCGGCTCTGTCCTGTTGCTTCGATGCCAGAGGCCCGTTCTTCTCCTCCTCCCTCCTCCTGATCTCCAGTATTACCATTCCCCACCCCTTGGAGCTGGGCATTGGACAAACTTACAATGCTTGGTATAAGGGCTTGAAATCTCCCCAGCCCATTCTCACTGTGTTATTTCAGGGTATGAACTGAGTTTAAAGATTACTTCTAGAATAGGGTTGGAGGATTTTCTCGGGTCTGATGTATAGAGTCTGTTGTTGTTTTTCAGACTCCCGGTCTGCTGTCTCTCATCCAATTTGTTGCTATGGGTTTGTTATGGTTGATACACTGTGTCAACTTGGGGAATCTCAAGATTTGGCTGAGTGACTCAGCAGGAAGCCAAGGTGCATACTTTGTACACATCTTGAGGCTATGGAAGAGGAGGGCATGGAGACTATGTGAGAGCTACACGCCCCCGGGTGGGGGTAGGCTGTTTACAATGTAAGAGAAGGAAAGAGGCTGCTTGCAGCCATTCCTCCCTTTTGCTCTGGTTGTTTTGCTGTGCTCTGCTGCCATGAACATTTGCCCTCTGCCATGTGCCACTCTGCCTCTGAACCAGCCAAGGGTGGACTGAAACCTCCATAACTGTAAGCTAAATAAACCTTTCCTTTTTTCATTTTGGGTGTTGGGTATTTTGTCTCAGCAACGAGAAAAAAGTAGCCAAGACAGGGTTCATGCAAAGTTCATATGTACAAGCTGTAAGGAGACCCTCTTGGTGCTCACATTAATAGTTTGGTGTGAGTCCTGAAGACTGTGGATTCGTCCCATTGTTGCCAGGAATAGGTGGTGCTTGCTCAAGCTGCCGAGACTCAAGGTGCTCCCAGAGAGTTCAGGGTGGGAACTGAGTCCTGGCAACCCAGCTCATGCTTCCTGCCTGATGTTGGAGTGAGAAGGGCGTGGAGCCACGCAATCCACTTCCATCTGCATCTCCTGCCCGTTGCAGTGCTGGAACCCCCGTCCACTCCTCGGCTGGATCCCTGAGAGCCGCCGTGGCTCGCCGCTGAGGTTCCCCACTGTTCTTCGCTGGTAGCCGCTCACCCAGCAGAGAGGCAGGGTGCCACCATCTTGAGGCAGGCGCAGAGCCGGGCATGGTGGGCTGCGTACTAGTTGCATTGATTCTCTCCAGGCGCTGATTAGGAAGGTTGCCGCAGGGTGGGGACTCTGCCCCAGTGGCTGTCATAACTTCTCAACCTCACACTGGGTTTGACAACTGTTCCTGACCACCATTGCCTCTTTTCCTGGCTGTGCCCTCCCCTCTCCAGCCCTGGACCAGCTCTTGGAACTCCGCTCTCCTCTGGCCAAGTCGGGAGGCTCCTGTGAGCGTGGGTCTCCAAAGCTGAAGCTCTTTCCTTTCTGTACTTCACATGTTGCTATATTCCTATATTCCTTTGTCTGAGTGGCATTCCTCCGGGAGGTTCTCTCTCTGCTGCCTACCCGGTCGCCCTCTTGAGGTCCTCATAAAATTTATTTAGTTATTTGTTTCTTTCTGATGAATTGACCATTACATTGCTAAAGTTCAGAAATGGCCAACAGCCCATAGAAAGATACCACCTTAGGCTTCTGCTTGAAACCAACAGCTTCAGAAAACTGCTGGCCTTGATTCAGGGCCAATGTATTTTTAATCCCAACCTAACATCTTATATGTTCCTTCTCCCCACTGCTGCTTGTCCAGTACATCTTAAATTTTAAAATTTAAAAGTGGAGGATCACAAATTTGAGCCCAGCCTGAGCAACTTAGTGACATAGTGAGACCCTACCTCAAAATAAAATCAGAAAAAGGACCACGGATATACCTCAGTGTGAAAGTCCTGGGTTCAGTTCCCTGTACCATCAAAAATCAATAAATCAATAAATCAATCGATAGGCAAAAAGGGAGTTAAACAGACATTTCTCCAAACAAGGAATACAAAAGGCCAACAAGTGCACAGAAAGGTGCCTAACATCATTGTTACTAGGAAAATGCAAATCACAAACACAATGAGACACAACTTCTTACCCAACAGGATAGTAGAATGGCTATTTTTTTTAAATGGAAAATTCCCAGCGAGTGTTGGGAAGGATGTGGACAAACTGCAGCCCACAAGTGTTGCCGGGAGGAATCTAAAATGGTGCTGCACTATAGAAAAAACAGTTTGGTGGCTCTCAAAATGTAAACCTAGAATTGCCAGAAGATTGAATGATTTCACTGTTGGATATATGCGCCCCCCAAGAACGGAAAACAAGGATGCAAAGAGGTGTTTGTACACCAATGTTGGCAGCAGGATTACTCATGGTAGCTGTTTACCCGCTTTCTTGTCCCTGGGACACAATGGCCCAAACCCACAACTTATAAGAGGTTCCTTTTGGCTAGTATTCTCAGCCCACGGTCAGCCGGCTCCAAGACAAGAAGCAGCATGGCAGAGGGGGCTGGCGGGGAAGCTACTCATGTCACAGCAGCCAGGAAGTGGAGAAAGGAGGACCGGGGAGGGAGATGCACGCTTCCAGGTAAAGTCCCCAGTGACCCGCCTCTTCAGCCTGATCCCAGCTCCTAACAGCAAGTCAGTTATAGCATTTCCAGGGTCCAAGGCTCTTCCAAAAGCCCCACCTAGGCCATTGGGGTTTCTTTTCCATCTAAACCATAACAGTAGGCAAAGCATGGAAATGACTCAAATGTCAACGGAGAGGGCCAGCTGTGATGGTAATCATGCCTGTAATCCCAGAACTTGGGAAGCTGAGACAAGAGGATCACTAGCAATTTGAGGCCAGTGTAGGTTACATAGTGAATTCAAGGCAAGCCTGCCCTGGAGTACATAGTGAGACCCTCTCTCAAAACAAAACAAAACCACAACAAAAAACTCAATGGATTGCTGAATGGATAAACAAAATGTGAACTATCTAATATAGGAGAATACACGTATTCTTTTATAAAAAAAACTTAGTTTTTGAGACAAGGTATTACCATGTAGTCCAGGCTGGTTTTGAACTCACTATTTAGTCCAGACTGTCCTGGAACTTGTGGCTATCTTTCTGCCTCAGCTCCCGAATGCTGGGATTATAGATGTGCACCACCAGGCCTGGTCCAGAATACATGTATTTTTAAATCAAAAGGAATGACATTCTCATATATTGTACAATATAAATTTATCTTGAAAAATGGTTGTGCTATGTGAAACAAACCAGATGTATTAGAACAAACAGTATATTATTACGCTTGTATGAAATTTCTAGAATAGGCAAATTTATAGAGACAAGAAGTATGTTAGAGGTCACCAGGGTTTGGGGAGAAAGAAGAATGGGAAATTATTACTTAAACTACAACCCAAGCATGGTAGTGTACGTCTGTGATCCCAGCCCTGGGTGGGGGGTGAGGCAGCAGGATCATGAGTTCAAGGCCAACCTGGGCTACACAGAAAGTTCAAAGTCAGTGTAGACTACAGAATGAGACCCTGCCTCAAAAAGAAAAAAGGATGGTCTGGGGATATAGCTCAGCAGCACAAGCGCCTGCCTGGCACATGTAAGGTCCTGAGTTCGATTCCTGGTACCAAAAATCCCCAAAACCCAAAAAACCAAAAAGAAAAAAGCAAAGTTGGCCATTGATGCATTGCAAATTGTACAATCCTTTTATGGAAGTACAGAGTTATGGTAGGCACAAATGGTTGCATTTCAGAATTTATCAGTTGTGATGCTGACTTGAAAGGCCCTTATTTTTATTTATTTTATTTTTATTTATTTTAAGAATTAAAAAACTGACAAAACAACAGTGAAGACAAAATCAAAACAACAAAAATGATACATAACCTCAATACAAAATGATAGAAATTTATGATGTTTGCTAAACTACATATTGTTATCTTCAACAAAGTTGCTCAGTTCACCAGACATAAAGAATGCAAGATTGATCAATCAAAGACAGTAACAAGTTAAAAAAATAATAATTTTTAAAAAACCATTGGAAATGATGCAGAGCTTCACCATACAAAATGGCAGGAGTTCAACGATGGTTCTTATACTGCATATTGTTTTCAGATCAGTCATTCTAATTACCAAATTCAAGCGTGCAAAACTGGTCAACAAAAAAGAGAATTTTAAGCACTGACTGTTCCTCTCAACACTACAGACAGCAGCAATACACCTATTCCAGCTACCCTTATATATACATATAAATTTTTTTTATTAAAAAACAACATAGCAAAAACAAATACATAAACAAAACAGCATAGAAAACAATCAAAATGATACAGAATTTCAAGAGATGGTGATAGAATGTTAACAATGGTTGTTATACTACACAACATCATCTTCAAAATGGTTGTGCATATAACCAGATATAGGCAGGCAAGATTGATCAAATAATTACACATTAACAATTCCTTTCAACAAACCAACAGACATCAGGAGTACAACTAACCTAGCTATCCTGTGTGTATATATATATATATATATATATATATTTACCTCTTCCTTCTTTCTTTTTCCTCTCCCCTCCTTCATCCCAGTTGCTCCTTCCTATTTGAGCAGTTTCTTTTCCCTTTCACAATACCTATTGTACCTTTCAGATTTTATTTACTCTCTCAGGTTCTTATAGTAGGGAGGAGAAGGCCCTTAGCTTTAAATGACTCTTCTCTCCATATTATGGAGATCCTGGGTTAGGTGAAAAAAAACCCTACATGTTGTTATGATATAATTATGCTGCTATATGTGTCCAACTCTCCAATATGATTCACTGAAGAAAATCACAGTAATTACTTAGCATGATAACAGAATTGTATTCTTTTTCTTGGAAAGTTCATCGACAATATGATATTGTATCAGAGTTTACTTGAGAAACAGGTATAGCACAAGATATACAAATGTACAAGAAATTACAAGTTTGGCTTACAATGGTCATCCACAGAGTTGGCTATGAGGAAGCGTGCAGAGGGTGTCTGCACGCTGGAGATGGAAGAGCACAGTCCCAGGCCAGGAGCTCACTGCAGTGTCTGTGCAAGGCCGTATCAGGAGGCTGACGGGTCTACAACAGGACGCTGAAAAATCTACAATGAAGGCCGAAGAGTCTACCCCAGAAGGCTGAAGAGTCCCAGGTGGAAGCAGAATAATTAGCACCGGAAGCCAGGAGATGACCAAGCTGAAGGTGAAGACTGGAGCTCCTCCGGAGAACTAACAGCCAGTCCTTCCTCATTTCACTTGTACTGTATGCAGCCTACCTGCCCTGGGGGTGTTGCCCTGCACCCAAACCATCTCCATGCTCTCCTCTTGCACAAGCTCAGGATACAAAGTAAGGACCCGGGCTCCCTGCTGAGTTAGTTAGTTAACCTTCTAAACTTCTCAAGTTGACACAATGAACAAACATCCTAGAGCAGGACGGGCCTGTCCTTTTCACCCCAGGATGTGGAACTGCTGAGTCACTTAGTTAAGCTTCAACCATAATATATGGATTTTTTTAAAAACAGGGTCTTGCTATGCAGTTCAGGCTGGCCTTGAGCTCACTTTGTAACCCAGATTGTTCTCGAACTTGCAGCGATCCTCCTGCCTCAGCCTCCCAAGTGCTGGGATTGCAGGCCTGAGCCACCACGCCTGACTAATAGATATATATGGAATTTCCCTGTTGACATGAATGTTGAATTGGCTCCTTACATCCCTGTATTCCCAGGGTTCGCTGTGTTGGTTGTGCAGCTCTTAAGGGTGTAGGTGATGGGTGCCACCTACTGAATTCATTAATATTTTCTCTAGCAATGCTGGGGATTCTCTTCCCTAGCTCTTTTGGATACTAATATTCCCTCCATTCCTGGACTTTCCCTTCCCCCTCCCCCACCAGCCCCATTTTAATACAGCAGAAACAGCACACACTTCATATGGGGCAGCCAGTCTCTGAACTGGATCCCATTGACATGTGTCTCCCCTAAAGTGAGGGCTGCATTAGTGACTTGCTGCTAATGGACAGAATAGGACAAAAGGAATGGGATGTGCCTCCCATGATTAGGTTACAAAAGAGCATGACAAGAGATCGTAACCTAAAGACAAACTGTCTCTGGTGTACCTGGTTGCTCCTCAGCAGCCCTGTGGAGAGAGGTCCACATGGTGAAGAGCTGAAAGCAGCTTTTAGCCCTCAACCTGTGGGACATGGAGGCTCTCAGGACCAAGGCCCACTCTCGACCAGCTTGTGAGAAACAGAATCCTGCCAACAGTTATCTGAGGGAACTTAGAAGGCGAGGCTTCCCTCAGATGAGCCCTCGAATGAGGCATGGCCTGGTCAACACCTTGATAGCAGCCCTGTCAGAGACCCGGATTTCTGAGCCACAGAACTGACTGAAAGGAAGGGAAAGGAAGGGGAAAAAAAGGAAAAAGAAATAAGATATGTATAGTTACAAATTCTCTATGATCAATGTGACCATTATGTATGTCAAAAGTATACCAATAAAATCAATTTAAAAATATATCTCTAGTATAAAAATTAAAGCTATTAAAAAATGAGGACATAATGTGGTTGTTTCAAGCTGTAAAGCTTTGGAATAGTTTCTCATGCAGCAGCAGATAGCTAATTCAGGGGCCAGTGCTGGCTCACTAATTTTGACAGCTTTTCAAAAGTTCCACAAGTTTCCTGTTTGGATTTGGCTTAAGAGATCTCAGTAAGAACTTTCCTGTGGTGCCTGCCTGTTGAGCTGCTTGACCTCAAGTTTCCAGGGGAGGCCTCCTGGGAGATTCTGGGGCCCCTCAGTCTGAAGGCATGTGGAGAGGATGTTCCACAAGGCGTTTCTTTACACCATTAAGTATACTTTCCAGAATAACACACATTATTTTTCATTATTAATTTTTGGTTGTAAGAATATAACTGGAACATTTTCTCTTTATGTAATAAGCATGTTATAAATAGTCTTCTGTGACAGTAACCTGATCTAGGCCCCTTTCCTTCCCATCTCTCTGTGCCTTCCATTATGAACTTGTAGTAAATTCTTCCAGACCTAAAACTATATAAATACATATGTGTTTATTTTTATAGAAATGAAACTCTTGTGCTTTACCATTCACTTTTGTCACTTCTTGCTTTTCTCCACTTGACCAGCTTACCCAGTTTTAAAATCCCTGACAATATCTATCGATTGAGTTCGTTCTCAGCTGTAAAATGAAAACACATTTTCCTTTGCATTTTCCTGCTGTTTCCAGACTTTCATCACTCTACAGAAAGCTGCCATGAACACGTCCTACCTGTCTGTGCTGGAGTGTGTTTTTCTAGGGCAGACACCCAAGAGAAGAAATTCTGAGTCATATATTATGTACATTTTTAAGTGATAGAGACGCCACCAAATTGCTTGCCAAAATGGTTGTGCCAATTCACACTTCCTGCAGCAATGAAAGTGTCCGTTAGCCCTGAACCTTGCCAGAATGTCATATTTTCCAGTCTAAAGGGCGAAAAATCATTTCTTGTTGTTTTAGTTTGCATTCCCCTGGTGATGCAAATCTTTATGCAGGGCTCCTGTGAGAGGAGTTTTGTGTGTCTGTGTGGGGCTGGGGGCAGGGGACAGGGAGTGGATTTGGCTTTGGAGCCAACTATTCTGGGAAGTTACATTTTCCTTCTGAGAACATCAGCTGCCCAGTGCTGATAGCACTGGGAGAACTCGTGAGAAACTGAGATCACATAACCTCTCCCTGTGGAGCGATGAGGAGCCAGTGGTTTTAACAAGCTCACTAATCCAGAGAGAGCCACAGGGCTTATACAAGCAGTATACAAACTGCTTGCTACTCTGTGAAACCCAGGAAAGGGCTGTGATGGTGAACCTTCTAGAGCTTTCCATGATAACAAACATTCCACTGTGGCACGGATGCCATAGGTTCACCACGACTGGCCTCGGGTGTTGGTTTGACTAATTGCCTCTGATGCATGCAAAATAGATTGGGGCCTGGGGTGGAACTCAGGGGCTCTCTTGGGTAAAAGCAAATGGAAGACTTCAGGATATCTAAACAGGTACAAATAAGAAGGGCATAGACCCTCAAGAGTTAAAGCTGGGGGCACCTCACACACCAGCAAGGTGAGAGATGTTAGGATTGTGTGACCAAGGAGCGACGCTTCCGACCTAGTTGCAAAATTAAAGACTCAGCCTCAAATTTTCTTCTTTGCCAAATATGTATGTTTATATATTTTAAATAATTTTTCATCTCTTCGGCTCCTTTGCCCTCAACATAGATAAAGATGGAAAAACTTGATATGTAGATCCTAGGTTACAGCATTGCAATAGAATTAGGAGAGGAACAAACCTGAGCCAAAAAGATCTTT
Organism: Dinomys branickii; assembly: GCA_004027595.1. NCBI lineage: Eukaryota > Metazoa > Chordata > Mammalia > Rodentia > Dinomyidae > Dinomys > Dinomys branickii. The sequence continues at coordinate 8,530 of PVLD010028306.1, forward strand.
TTCTTGGAGCTAGATACAGAAACTGAGGAGACGTTGGGAAGTATGAGTACGTATTATACTGTAAGGGGGGAAAATCACATTATTTTAGGAACAGAATTTAGGGAGTGTGTCTATGGGAAGCTGGGTCCAAAGAGCTGGGCTGTTTCACAGGGAAGGAGGTAGAGAGCATCAGTGTTCATTCACCCTTACTAACAATGCACTTGGTTACTTCTGGGCGATCCCTAAGGTGTGTACAAGGGTGGCGGGGTGAGAAACCAAGGATCTGGCAGAACTTGCACTGCAGGACTAAAGAGGCCCCTGAGGGAGCCATCTGCTAGATTCTTCCTGTAATCTCTGCACTAGAGCCAAGGCGCCAGCGTGTTGCCTAAAGTATGTGAGGGTGACTCACTCTTCTGGAACTTTTCATCCTTTAATCCTAAACCGAGTGAAGCAAGTCTATTAATTCCACAGGCAGGGCTGGGAAAGATTGTCAAGCTCCTCCAGCTACAGAATCTGAAATTCCCTGATTCTGTCTCGCTGCACTGGATGAATATAACACAATTTCCTTTTCTCTGTCCATCAGTACCTGGGCCGATCTCAAATACAGCTGCTGGAAGCCTTCTGGCACTTCTCTTTTGACTCACACGTTCACACAATTCTCTTGCGCTGGCACCTGTGTGTAAAATTGTTGGGTTGTAGCTGTGATAGAGATTACTCCAGGGATCTTTGGTTTATTAAAGTCTGATGTTATTGGTGTACATTCTGGACAATGCAGGGACCTCAGACATTCTATTTATACCTCCTTTTGGCCAGCACTCCATTGTAGTCATGTACATTGTTAAGCCTCACTGGACATTACTGCTATTGTATCTTATCATCAGTATTAATTTAGAACCATTTCACTGACTCTTCCTTTTTGCAAATACAAACTTTCATCTGGGATCATTCTTCTTCTGCCTGATGCACGTATTTATTTTCCTAGTTCCTTTAAGGAAATTCCACCGGTGATGAATTGCACGAGTCTTGCCTGAAAATATTTTTATTTCACCTTCATTTTTGAAGGATATTTTCATTGAATATAAAATTTGGGGTAGGCCCTTACTTTCCCTCAACACTTTGCTGATACCATTTTATTTTCTCCCAGCTTGTTCTGTTGTTCTGTTGGGAAATTAGCTGCCAGTCTTACTGTTTTTTTTGAAGGCAATTGCCTTTTTCTGGTATGTATTTTAATATTTGTTTCTCTGTCTTTTGTTTTCAGCAATTTAGCTCTGATGTGTGTGGGTGCGGTTTTGTATTTGTATTGATTCTACTTCAGATTAATAGTGATTTTTGAATATCTAGCTCATGTGCTTCATTAGTTTTAGAAAATTGCTAGTTATTGTCTTCTCAAGTATGGCTTCTGGCCTATTTGGTCTTTTCTCCTCATGGGACTGTGATTACTCTAGTTAGATCCAGTCATTATAACTTATGTCCCTTACACTGTTTTCTCTTTCTTCCCTTCTCTTCTTTGTCATGGATTTTATTTATTTTTCTGGCCTATCTTCCAGTTCGTCAATTATCTCTTCAGCTGTGTATAATATAGTTGCTCCTCAGTATCCATGAAGAATTGGTTTCCGCTCCTTTCATCTTTGTAGGTAACATAGCTTTCTTTCATAAATGCTTTACCATTTTTATTTTTGAAGACTTTTTTCTGTGATTTCAGTACGGTGTATCAGGCGTGGGGAGAGTGGGGTGAGCAAAGAATGGGAAAGGTGATGAGTGGATACTAAGTTATAGTTTGGAGTAAGAAGCTATTGTGCAGTAGCATGACTACTGAAAATAGTGTACTATACATTTGAAAAAGCTAGAAGAGAGAATTTTGAATAGGTTTACCACAAAGAAACGATAAACGTGTGAGGAGATAGAAATTTTTACCACGATTTGAACATTACCCAATATATATATATATATATCAAACCATCACATGTACTCTATAGATGTGTACAATTGTTATGTGTCAATTAAAAAAGAAAAAGAGCATAAAAAATTATGTGTTAGATATGCGTTTCTTTTTTTCAATAGAATGTTCTTGGGATACATTGGACATCTGGAACCGATGGATTAATATTTTTATCTTAGCTATATCACTTGAAAAACATGCATCTAACTTACTGTTTTCCTCCTAGAATTCCAATTAAACATACATTAAACTTCTCATCTCACTTCTTGTGTTAAACTTCTCTTTCACATTTTGTTTTTGTCTGTATGCTGAATTCTGGATAATGTGTCTGAAATTTTCTTCCAGTGGGCTCACTCTTTATCTCTGTGTTGTCTATTGTTAACTCTGTCCATTGAATTTTCAATTTTGCTTACCTAGAACTTTTTGTTTCTACAAATTCTGTTTTGTTCTTTTCCACACGCTTTGGGCCAGCTTTCTTTTTAACAAAATAAACTTTTAATTGTAGAACAGCTTTAGATCTGCAGAAAAGTTGCAAAGATAGAACAGAGAGTTCTGCATATCCTGCCTTCAGCCTGGCCAGTTGCTAACATCTTGCGGTAATATAGTACATTTGTTGCAATCAGTGCACCAATACTGATAATACTAACAGAATTGCCTGCTTCCTTCAGATTTAATAGCTCTCCCGGTGGTTTTTCTCCATTCCAGGGTCCAGCCCAGGATTCCACAAGCATGAGTTGTTATATCTACTCATCTCCTCTGGACTGTGACAGTTTCTCAAACTTCTTTTGGTGACCTTGACTGTTTTGAGAAGCACTGGTTATGTGTTTTGTAGAATATTCCTCAAACTGGGCTTGTTTGACACTTTTCAGATGGTTAGACTGGGGTTGTAAGTTTGGGGAAGAAGACCACAGAGGTGAAATGCTTCCTGTCGCGTCATGTCTGGGGTGCGTGCCATCAGTGTGACTCATTGCGGAGAGCCATACCCTTGAACACCTGGCTGCCCTGACTTCTAGGGTGGAGGGTTAAGCTCCAACTCCTTGAGTAGGGGCATCTGCATCATCTAAATTATGTGGGATTCTTCTGTGTGGGAGATTTGCCTCTTTCCCTCCATTTATTTTCTATTATGTATATCCATATGGATTCATGAATATTTATTTTATACTTTGTGTGTGTATGCATGCATGCACGCATGCATGAGCCTGTGTGAGTATGTGCGTGTGGTACTGGGGATTAAATGCAGGGCCTTCATACTGGGCTATATCCTCATCCTTTTTTGGTTTTGATGGAGCCTCACCAGGCTGCTCAGAGTGGGCTCGAACTTGCAGTCCTCCTGCCTCAGCTTCCCAGAGTGCTGGGATAACAGCACTAGCTTAACCACACCTAGCATATTTTATACGTTAGGCTGTAATCCAATACTATATGATTTATTTTGTTTCCTTTGGGCAAATTGTCCCAACTTTGGCCACTGGTAGCAACCTTGGGTTGTCCCCTGTGTCCCTTTGACATGCTCCTGTTATGGCTGTTTTGGAGAGGCTGCTTTACTTTCTGGCACTTTGAGGTGCTTCATGCTCATCTTGTAGTTTTGGTGCGCTGGTCCTAGAGTCAACCAATTCTCCAAGGTTCCCATAATTGGAGGATGATAGAAACTAAGAAGGGTCACTTTTTATTTTACTTTTTGCAGACTTTCCTTTTCTCTTTGTTTGAGGCAGGGTCTCACTCTGTTGCCCAGAATGCTCCTGCCTCAGCCTCCCAGAGTGCTAGGATTACAGGTGTGAGCCACTGTTTCCAGATTTTCTTTCTCAAAAAAATTGTCTTTTGTTTCTTTAAATAAAGTAAGCAATTTTTTCAGTTCCTGTCTGAATCATTGCCAGTCTCTTTCTGCAGTCTGTTGTTTCAGTTGGCCCCCATGATGCCTTGCTCTCCTGCATGTTTGCTTATTTTGTACTTTATACTGGTCATTACTTGAAAAACTGTTTTGGACAGTCACCAAGGATGAAGCTGTGTTCCTCCCAAAATGCTTTGCATTCGCTCTTTGTTCTTGGATGATTCCTAGCCTGGGACTCCTCTACATCAACCATACAACTCTCTCTTCCCTGAACTCCCCAGACCACATGAACCTGAGCTGCCAATTCATGCAAAGGTCAGCTTCATGCTCACAGGATTGTATTGCTCTCCCCTTTTTTCTTCCTCTGCTCTGAACATCACCAAGGCAGAGTGACCCCAACTTAATGTGGGGAAGGTCTCCTGGCTTTTGACCTTGGGCAAGCCCTGCCGTTGTTCTATGTCCAAATTTCCTTCATTAAGCTACTTACCCCTGGGCTGAGGATATAGCTCAGTGGCACAGTGCCTGCCTGGCAAGTGCAAGGTCCTGAGTTCAATTCTGGCACCAAAAGAAAAAAAAGCTGCTTACCACGGAGGCACAAGTGTTCCTTTTTAGTCAGTTGCCTTCAGGTAAAGTGGTTTTGTGTTTTGAAACCCTGGTTCTTTCTATAGGCTCCTGTTTTCTCTTGAATTTTGGCCTGGTGTTTACTTATGTTTTGTTTAGATTTTTAATGCTGTTAAGATTTAAACCTTTTATTTTTGAGACAGGGTCTTACTAGCTCAGGTCACCATGCCTGGCAGATTTAAACTTCTTATATGTAATTATTTCCAGTGGGATAGTTGGTATAAACAATACAACCCACCTTTCCTAGAAATATATTTTTCAGCCTGGGATGCTTTCTTTCTGGAATATTCTCAGAATTATCTCCTTAAATATTTTACCCTCTATTTCTTCCTAGCTTCCCTCTGTGGAACTTTCTTTATAGCTCAGTCTCCTAAATCATGAATTTACTTTTTTTGGTACTGGAAATTGAACTCAGGACCTTTTGCTTGCCAGGCAGGCACTTGTACCACTGAGCTATACCCCCAGCCCCTGAATTTATTCTTTATCTCGTTCTATTCTTTGTCTCATTATTTTGCACATTTATCAGTTTGTTTTCATTTCCTACCCTATTTTGCTCTGTGCTGCAATGCAAGGAACTGCACATTCTGTGATCCCTTTTGGAGAGGTCTGGCTAGTGAGGGATTTTAGGAAAGGCTTGCTGGTGGGGAACTAAAATACAGTACAGCATATCCTTTCCTGTCTCGCTTTGGGCAATGCCTTTAGGGGTGACTGTGTCACCTCTGTCCCTCCATTTCCTGTCAGTTTCCCAGGCCCCAGCTCCTGCTGCAGTTCTAGCTCTTATCAGAGGGCTGTCAATGCTGGGTTCTGGTCATACAACCCCCTTCCACTGTCCCTTCAGCTGCAAGGGCGGCAGCAGCTTCTTGCTATATTTAATTTCTGGAATGTCTTCCTATCTCCTCTTCGCTTCTTGGTTCCTCTATAAACTGGATAATAAATTCATGCATAAAGTTCCCTCTGTTGGAAATTTCCAGAGACATGTTTCTTTGGGTGACTGGATCCTGACAGATATACTATCTAAAAATTGTCACTGTAACTTTTAAAAAATTTCCAAGAGTTTCATTTGTTCTTGACTTTCAACCATTTGTTTTTTACTTGTTGATTTTTAAATGTACTTATCTTAAAATTCTTTCCAGATTGTTCTATTGTACCTCTTTTCTTTGACGTGACTCCTTGCATGTATTGGGTTTGTTGTCTTTTTTTACTGGTTGAACTTCACTGTGGCCTTTGTGATTTTGTCCTTTTTTTGCTGAGTATTCATCTGACATGGACGCTGTTTCTTCTCTTCCACTCACTTTCTCTGGAAAATGCTTTCCTGACTGCTTGGTCCCAGCATCCTGAGGACAAAATAAAGCGGCTCAGGGTCATATCACAGTGCTAAACCAGCTGCTCACATGAAATGTATGCCTGGTGGCTGCTGTGCAAATATTTCTGTTTTTCTCATGCAATCACAGGCAGGAAGTGTGTTTCTAGCTGCACTCCACACAGACAGGGAGAGACTTTTCAGCCCTCAGATACAGCTGGCGCAGCAGGAGCTTAGGGGGCCAGTTTCCCCACTGTGACCAGGAGTGCAGTGGTTCCTGACTCCTTTGCTGGAGCGGACATTCCAGACTTTACCGTTTGTGTCAGGTTCTTGGCGCTGCAGGTCCATGTGCTAAGCTCCCACCTACTGCGAGGAATTTCTACTTAGTTTCTGGCCCATGATTTTAAAAAAATTATGTTCCTCAACATTCTCTGAAACAGTCCCTCATTTTTTTCCTTTTTACAGTTTTGAAACAGAGTACTTGTAATCTGAAAATATTCTTATTTCACCCTGAAAGGGCAGTATTAAATAATATAGAATTCAAAGTTCAAAGATATTTTTCCCTCTGTATTTTACAGATATTAACTCTTGTCTTTTTGCATCCATAAAAATGAAAATACCCTTTTTATTATGGAGAATTTAAACTGTAGGGAAAAGTAGAAAGAATAATATAATAATCCCTTAGTGTCCATCACTTGGCTTCAGTGATTTATCAATGCCTTTGCATCCAGCCTGCTGATGGGAGATCGCATGGCAATCCTACTCTCAGTTTTTTCAGGTCTTTTTGTTCTGGTTGCTTTTGGGTAGCTCTTCAGGCTTTTTTGTTCTGAAATTTTACTAAGCTGTCTAGATAGGGGTTATTTAAAAATCCTGGTTAGCTCTCAGTGACCCCTGTCAACCTAAGAACTTGTGTTTTGGTTCAGTTATGGGAATTTCTTGACCATTATTTTTTCAAATACTGCTTCAATTATCTCCTGGAAATTCTTTTAGAGGAATCTTGTAACTACTGAATCTTTTCTACTTGTTTCTTTGCAATTTTCTTCATTCTTCTCATCTCTTTATCTCTTTGTGCTGTGTTCTGGGAAAATTTCTCAAAGTAACTTTGCAGCTTCCTAATTTATCATTCAGCTGTGTATAATCTGCTATTCACTGATACTTTTTGTTTCTAAGCTTTTTATATCTTATGATTACAGTACTTGACTGTATACTTTTTTCCTCTAGGAAAATTCTGGGTGCATCCTGAGTGGAGATGGTAGAGGAGTTGGCCACACAGGAGCACGGGGGCTGCAGCTTGAGTCCTGGCCGTCCAGCGCTCAGGGCCGCCATCTTTCTTGGGGAGGCTCTTGGTTATAACTGACAGAACCCACCAGCTACTTTCAACAGAAAAGCAATTTTAGTTTTACTTCTCATGAAGGAATGGGATCAAATCCTTAAAGGGCACAACTGCATTGTACACCTTGATTACCATTTATACATGTACTGTATACCCTTGTGTGATCATCTTCCAGAGAAAGTAGATTATCTCTAACCTCCCTGAAATTCTTTGTGCCTCTTGGCCATCAATATTCATCCAGCCCTCTCATTAGAAATGACCATTTCCGCTGACTTCTATCACCAGTTAGCTTTCCTACTTTTAGACATTATGTTCATGAAATTATACCATATATGAGATTGCTCCTTGTTGTTGTGTATAGACATTGTCTTTTTATGTTTCAATGTTTCTGGTTAGATAGATAAATAGACACTTGGATCCCCCGGGATTTTAGTTATGCTGAATAATGCTCTTTAAACATTCTCGTTTATGCCTTTTGGTATACATGTGAATTTGTTTCCCATATGTACAAACCTAGGAAAGAGGTTGTTCATTCATAGAGTAGGCTTATGTTTAGATTTAGTGAATACAGTCAAATAGTTTTCCCAGAGTGTTCACATCAGTTTACATTCCCATCAGCAGTGCATAAGGGTCTCAGTTGCTTCACATCCTTGCCAAAACTTAGTATTATTAGTCTTTTTATTTTTACCCATTCTGGTGGATTTGTAGTGGTGTCTTGTGGTTTTAATTTGCATTACCCTTATGAGTAGTGATTTTGATCACAGTGACAAAGTAGTTTTTCTGAGAAGTTTCATGCCACATGATCTTACAATGTAGCTTCCACACTCTTCTTGTTGAGAAGTAGGGTTTCTGTCCTCTCCCAAAATCTTGTCACTGTGGTAGAAGTGGTAACATGTGACTTCTGAGACTAGGTCGTACAAGGTATTACCCAGTATTTTAAGACTTCTGGGGCTCTGAGCTTCCATATAAGTAGTTTAAGTAACAAGAAGTCACCATTTTGTGACAAAGCCCAAAATAATTTGTATGAGGAGACGTATGGAGAGGCCCTGAGTCTACAGGAGAAAAGAGTCCCAGTGAGCCACCAGCTGCCCCAGTCCCCTACTTGTCGAACTCTAACCACCATTTTACTGCAACTGCACAAAGCCTCCCAGTCAAGATAGGCACCCCCAGGCTTAATTGCTGTTTTACATCAATGATTCTAACTGGGAAGCATTTTGCCCCCAGGGGACATTTGGCAAAGTCTGAAGACATTATTTTAGTTACCAGAGGGGTGCTGCAAGCACACAGTAGGCAGAGACTGTGGATGCTGTTAAGTGTCCTACAGGACACAGAACAGCCCAGTACTTCAACCCAGTACCTGGTTCCAAATGTCTGTTGGGTTGAGGGTGAGAAATCCTTCTTTATTTCTGTTATGGGCGATACATTGTGTCAACCTGGGGAGTCCAGAGGTTTGGCTGAGTGACTCAGCAGGAAGCTAAGGTGCTTACCTTGTGTACATCCTGAGCCTGTGGAAGAGGAGGGCATGGAGACTGTGTGAGAGCTACACGCCCCCTGGGTGGGGGCAGCTTGTTTACAATGTAAGGGAGGTAGAAAGAGGCTGCTTGCTGCTACTCCGCCCTTTCGCTGGTTGTTTTTGCTGTGTTCTGTTGCCATGAACATTCGCCTTCTGCCGTGTGCCACTCTGCCTCTGGGCCAGCCAAATTCGGACTGAAACCTTCACAAACCGTAAGCTAAATAAACCTTTCCTTCCTTCATTTTGGGCGTTGGGTATTTTGTCTCAGCAATGAGAGAAAAGTAACCCCGACAATTTCACATAGCTCACTAAATTTTATGGTGATTTGTTATATAGCAGGAGTAGAATAACCATGCAGGTAGAGAGAGAGTTTGTTAAAGAAAATTAGAAAGTGCATAGGTCTCAGAGAGGGCCAGAGTGTTGGGCTGAAAGTCTGCCTAGCCAGCAGTAATGCTCAGTCACACCCCTGGGTGCTCAGTGAAGACCCCTGGCGCTGCAGCTCACCCCATGGATGCTGAGGAGATTCTAGAACTTCTGAATGCTGGAGACTGATGCTGCCACACTCACCAGAAAGGGGATTCCATGTGCTGCCCACTGATTACCATTGCTCCATTTTTCAGTCAGTCTCACTTTGGACTTGCCTGGTGGATGGTCCCTAGGTGCTATGTGAGCATGTGCAAGGCAGCTGAGAAAACAGGTTCTCTGGTTGCTACCAAGGAAGCCGTCCTCACAAAGCAAGGGTGTTCCAAGGGTACTGGGAAGCCCAGGGACCTGGACAGAATTCCCTGGTGATATGTTGTGAGAAGCTTGGTACAAACAATTTTGGGTGGCTGCAGAATAACATATGTGATGACTTTACCATAACTTACCAATTCTTAATGAATAAATTTGTGTTTTTAGTTTTTAAAAAATTTAGTTAACACTGTGATGTTATTATACATGTTGGTTTAGAAATTCTGCTTTAGAGATCATAATCCTGAAGAAATATCTGTCCCTAAAGTTTATCGTACACATGTACTTTTGCCTTATTAGGTATAACTACTGAAAATGGAAATAATTCAAGCATATAAAACCATGAAATGACTGATTTGTGATATACTAACAGACTTCTAAGATTTCCTGATATATTGTTTTCATTTTTGTGGTACTGGGGATTGAACCCAGGGTCTTTTAACTGAACTACAATCCCCAGTCATTTTTGTATTTTTTATTTTGGGGCAAGGTCTTGCTAAGTTACTTAATTGCCCAGGCTGGGCTTCAAGTTTTGATCCTCCTGCATCATCCTCCTGGTGTGCTGGGGTTACAGGTTTGTTCCACTAGGACCAGCAACTGAGATATTATTAATTCCAAATACCAGGTCACATTGTCTTCATCTGTTTATATTCTGTCCATTTCTGTGTCAATATGCTCATTGAGACCCCATAATTTTTATGAGGGACTATTATATTATAATAAAAATAGTGTGGTCAAGTAGACTAATGCATGGAAAATAGGCTCAAAATGTTTTACGAAAAAAAGATGAGTTTAAGTATACTGCTTCCAACAATGTAAAATTAGTATTTGCACAACACAAAGGGTCTTAAGAAGGTTTCTTTTAACTTTTGCTGGGTAAAATTGTTTACAAAAAGGAAGGAAATGCCTTTCTCTTTCAAGCATGTTTATGTTAACATCGCAGCATGCAAAGAGCTTGCCCAATAGGTGGCAGTACTGGATAAGAGCAGATGGCAACTTCGCCAGGCTGCCTCCAAGCAGGGGTTCTCAAACTCTGGGGGCTATCACAAGGACCTGGTGAAAACTCATTGGGGTCTACCCTCAACATTTCTGACTTAGTGTCTTAGTCTGGTAGTGCTGCTATAACAAAATACAAATAACCAATGCTGGGCAATTTGTAAAGAAGAGAAATTTATTTTTTGTAGTTCTGGAAAACAGGCTGGGTAATCCAAGATCAAGGTGCCGGCAGGTTCAGTGTCCAGTGGGCGCTCCATCTGTGGCATCTTCTCACTGCAGCATCCTCAAGTGGCAGAAGGCAGGTTGTGCGTGTGTGTCTAAGTTAGTTCCCCCCTCTATACATTTATCCTTTTTGTTTTGTTTTGTTTTTGGTGGTACTGGGGATTGAACTCAGGACCTTGTGCTTGCCAGGCAGGTGCTTCTTCCACTTGAGCTATATCCCCAGCCCTAGTTCCCCCTCTTTATAATGCAGAAATCCTAATCACCTTCTGCAGGCTCTGCCTCTTACTGCTACCATAAAGGGGGGGATTCAGTTTCAAAGTGAATTTTAACGGGATACTGTACATTCCAACCATAGCAGTAGGTTTTAGGTAGGGCCTAAGAATCTTCCTTCCTTCCTTCCTTCCTTCCTTCCTTCCTTCCTTCCTTCCTCCCTCCCTCCCTTCCTTCCTTCCTTCCATCTCCTCTCCTCCTTCTCTTTCTTCTTTCTTTCTCTCTTGGAGGTTGAACCCAGGCTTTTATACTGAGTTATAGCCTCAATCTTATTATTTTTAAGTTTACTAAAATTTTGAGACAGACTGGACT
>PVLD010028307.1:0-19563 GCA_004027595.1 Dinomys branickii
TTTTTTTTTAATTTTAAATGTACTGCAAAACACCTGGTAAAATCCAATGTATCGTTTTTGTGTAATATATTCACAAAATTTCAGCAGTGCCCAGACCCTTTATACTGACATTGACATAGGTTAATGCCTCACTTTTACAGTATGTGTGAACACAGTGGGTTAAAATGGGAAAAGTACACAGAAAATTGACATGTTGGACTATAGTGTAGAAAAACCCCGATGTTTTCATTCAGAGAGATAAGCAGGGACCTATTAACCTTCACTCGTGCTGTATCCTATTTTTAGCTCTAGTAAGAATTTCTATTTGATGGTGAAGTGAATCCAATTAACATCATTTACAAAGTACTTATAGCAGTGACAGATAGGAGCTCTGGGGAAGACGGAGTACAAACAGGTAAGGCCGACCGTAAAGGTGAAGTGTTCTGTCCGGGGCATTCATGTTTCAGAAACCCTGAGGTGGAGAGTTAAAAGATTGGTTTCTTGAAGTGAAGATGTGTGTGTGTGTGTGTGTGTGTGTGTGTGTGTGTGTGTTCCTAACTGCTGCTAATGGAGATAGAAGCAAGTAATAACAATAGTGTGCATTGCGAAGTTTCCTCTGTTACTTATAGGAGGAAGACTTTGGTGGAAATAGAGCTAGTGACCTTTTTCTTTTTTTTTTTTTTTGAGACAGTGTCTCACCATGCAGGTCAGGCTGGCCTTGAGCTCACTTTGTAGCCCAGGTTGGTCTCGAACTCACAATGATCCCCCTGCCTCAGCCTCCCCAGTGCTGGAATTACAGGAATGTGCCACCAGGCCTGGCTAGGGCTAGTAACCTTGAGATCAAACTTTGCCATAAAAGACTACTGAAAATATATCATAGGATAATTAATGGAAAAATGCTTCAGATGAACAGACACAAGCAGAAGGCAAATTTTTATAAAATGTAGGTCTCTTTACCCACATATGACATGAGAAAGATACGTCTAAATGAAGGTTATTGTGTTATAAATATTAACACTAAGTGCATATGTTAAAGCATGCTACACCTTGCAGTCATATATTCTCTAAAAATAAAAAGTAAATTATTTTTAAAAATTAATATATGTAGAAATTTGAATTCTTTGATTGATATTTCTAACTTATAATTCCAAGTTGATATAAAGATTCTCAGTAGAATAATTATTAAACACTAGTAATAATTATATACTATTTATTATAAATTTTTTATATAAGTATTTCCACAGAATGATTCTATTCCATGTAAGCACTACAAAGCATAACCTTTTTTAAAGAGACAGTGTCAGCTCATAGAAATTTAATAGTAAAGTTCTCAAGAAAAAGCCTAAATTTTACACTTGTAACATAATATTTGAACTTTCAGTAGTCAGGAAAACCATTTCTATTTACCAGAAATCTGTTCAAAATAAAAACAAAAGCAAAAAGAGAGCATAATATCAAGCAAGACCTATTGTAAATCATTTATTTCTTTTTAATATTAGAAAGAGAATAAGAAACAATAAAAATGATGCAGAATTTCAAAACAAGACAGAAAAGTAACAATTGCTACTATATTGCGTATTGTTATCTTCAGAGTAGTTGCTCAGCTTACCAGATATAGCCATGCAAAATTAAACAAACAGTATAAGCACTAACCGTTCCTTTCAATAAACTAACAGAAATTAGTAGTACAATTAACTATCTTGTGTGTGTGTGTGTGTGTGTGTGTGTGTGTGTGTGTGTGTGTATATATATATATATATATATATATATATAAATTCCTCTTCCTTTATTTCTTCTTTCTCGCATCCTAGTTCTTTCCTTTGGATTGTTCTTCCCTTTCACAGTATCTATTGTACCTTTTGGAGGTTATTTACTCTTAGTTTCTTACACTAGGGAGAAAATATGATGTTTATACATGAAAGTCTGGCAAATCATTTATTTCTATAGAATAAAAGTAATAGTTTTATGAAAAAGGTAAAGAATCTGAATGAAACAAAGCATTCACTTCTGGTAATGTAATCGCTGGTTCCTTGTTAGAAGGTGAACTTGTGCAGAAACAAGTTAAATCCATCAACACCATCAAGCCCAAAGTGCAGACTACTCTTCACTGGACCTCAGAACACTGAAACTTCAAGGAACAAATAGTCTGATTATGTCAGGTAAAATTCTGTATACACCAGAGAACTTAAGGAGAAAAGTGAATAATTCCGTTTCCTATAACATCTGTAGGTAACCTTACAGTAACAAAATTTTGAAAAGTTTTATTTCCATATATGAAAATCCACAATAACAACAATAGCACTGTAACCTGGAATCCCACTTGCTTGCTGTGGTTTGGACACGCTTAGAGCATGTCACCCAAGTATTCACGTGAGTAAGCTCGATCCCTAGCTTAGCACAGTTAAAATTGTGGCAGGTTTAATTAAGAAGTGTAAGGTTATTGAATTATTGGGAGTTCCATCCTTGGAAGACATTACTGCAGTTATCAAGGAACCCTGATTAGTTCCTGTGAGAACAAGTCATTGCAGATAGAACACAACCGATCCCCGAACCTCGTCTGCTCCCTGGCTTCTTCCCACCTGACTGTTCTCTCTGTCTTTCCTGTGCCTCTGCCATGTTCGTATCAGCCATGCTGGAGGCGGGGAGAGGGCCCCGTGTGGCCGCCTGATCTCAGACCTCGGACTCCAGAACCAAGCTAAATACATCACTAAGAAGACTGAGACCTCACTTTTGTGGAGACAAATTTCTACTTTTGATCCATTTTTGTCTAAATTTTTTTTTGGTTATTTATCTTATCCCTTAGGTCACAATAGACTAAACATCATTATATTTTTTATGTATTATATTTGCATTTTTAGGAACTTTTAGTTTGTTCTGAGTGGCTCTTGTGAATTAACCTCTTGCTATCTTTAATTAAGCCTTTTAGTCTGAGAATGACAAAAGTTTAATCAGCAAGTCGTTCTACAAATGGAAAGAATAACTATGCAAGGTATAGTCTTAAGAGCTATACAGCTGCAGAATATTATAATACATTTAGGAATTCTAATTTATATGAACAATATGGCAACTATATTTTGCAGATGTCAGTAAGGAAAACTCTGTTTTAAAAACGTTATGTCGCACGTAACCCAAGAGTATGGATCAATTTATCTCAACTTGAACACAAATTTTTTCTTTGTCCCCTTGTTACTCACTAAGATAAATATTGGCACTATTTATTTTTACTCATAAAATACCCATAGGGGGTAATATTTGCTCAATTTTCATAGATTTTACTTCACTAAATTATTTGCTCACAATATGACCATATTCCAGTTAATTAAATCTACATTGCATTAGTTTGTCATGGGAAAGAACAGAGTTGGAAATATTGGTTCAAACCCTCCTTCTGAGTTATATTTCTGCTACTGCATTAACTAGAACTTATTTGTAATTTACTCACTTTTTTGTTGTTAAAAAGAACTTTCTCTTATTCTTCAGTTTTATTATGGTGCATTTGACAAGATAACGTCTATATACTTATAATCTACACTTTGATACTGTAGTGTGTGTACATATTATAAAAAGAATAAATCAACATAATTAAATGTCTATCACCCCACTTATTTTTACTAGTGCATATTTATAACATAGAATAATGAGTCAGTTTAGTACATTGGACGTATTCCTGCACGTATTCCTGCTGTGACTACTTCTATCCCTGTGGCTTTCTCCCTTTCCTGCACCCTTTCCCAGTCTGTTTTCTCCCCTGTAAAAGTCTGCCTTTTACTTTCCTATTTTATTTACATATTTATTTATAGGTTGGTTATATAAGTTAAATCATATGTTATTTAACTTTTTGTTCTCTGGTTATTTTTCTTTGTAAAAATTACATATATTTTTCTTCTTTTTAGCTAATATTATTCTATTATTATTTTTTTTTACCTATTAACAAACAGACATAAAGTAGCACAAGAATAGTACAATCAAAACTGAATTATAGACAAGGTGACAGGGAATTAACAATGGTTGTTGTATTACATAGTGATAACTTCGAAGTGTATACTCAGGAAAACAAATATAGACATGCAAAATTGATCAGACAAATAATCATTAGCTATTCCTTACAATAAAGTGACCTAAGTCAGTAATACAACTATGTTAGATATGCTGCATATACATACATACATACATAATTATCCTTTCCTTTCTTTTCTTTTTTTATATAATTTTTTTTTATTTTTTTAAAGTGTAAAAGATAAAGAACAACATCAACAAAAAAGAGGAAAGCATTAACAAAGAGACACAAAGTAGCACAATAACAGCATAATCAAAATTGAATTATAGACAAAGCAACAGGAAACCAACAATAGATGTTGCATTGCATATCGATAACTTCAAAGTGTGTGCTCAGGAAAACACATATAGACATACAAGATTGATCAAACAACCAGTCATCAACTATTCCTTACCATAAAGTGACATAAGACAATAGTGGAACCATGTTAGTCATCCTGCACATATGTACATACATACATACATACGTACTTATTTGCCTCTTTCTTCCTTTTCTCCCTTCCCTCATCCCATCTGTTCTTTACTTTTGAACAGATTTCCTTCACGCCTCTTAGTTTATATTCCCACCCTCAGGTTCTTACACCAGTGACACAATACGTTGCTTGCACATGTATTGCTGATTTATTTCACTTATGAGTATGGTGTCTAATTGTGACCATGTGCCTACAAAGGCCCCAAATCCATCCCTCTTTATAGATGAGTAATATTCCATTATATAAAAATGCCACAGTTTTTTAATCCAGTCCTCTGTGGATGGACATTTTGGTTGCTTCCACAATTTAGCTATTACAAATGGCGCTGCTGTAAACATGGGTGCACATATATAGCAGTGATATGATGTTTTCAGATCTTCTGGGGAAATACCCAGCAGGGGAATAGCTGGTTTGAATGGAACCTCTAGACCTAGTTTGCTGAGAAATCTCCAAACGGCTCTCCATAGTGGTTGTACCAGTCTGCAATCCCACCAGCAGTGTAGTAGAATCCCTATTTCTCCACATCCTCGCCAGCATTTGCTATTGGATGATTTCTTAATACAGGCCAATCTTACTGGGGTAAGATGAAATCTCACTGTTGTTTTTATTTGCATTTCTCAAATGACTAAGGATGCAGAACAATTTCTCATATATTTCTTTGTCATTTGTATTTCTTTATCTGAGAAGTGTGTATTCATCTCAGATGCCCATTTCTGGATTGGGTCTTTGAATCTGGACAGGTTCATGATTTTTAATTGTTTGTATGTTCTAGATAGAAGACCTTTGTCTGAGGGACAGCCAGTTAGGATTTTTTCCCAATTTGTGGGTTTTCTTTTACTTTGCTGGTGATTTCTTTAGATGTGCAAAAACTTTTCAGTAAGATGAGGTCCCAGTTATTGATTCTTTGAATTGTTTCCCTTGCAGTTTCATTTTTGTTCATAAATTCTCTGCCTTCTCCTATGTCTTCAAGATTTTTACCTACTTTCTCTTCCAGTAGATTTAGATTTTCTTTTAATGTTGAGGTCTATGATCCATTTTGACTTGAGTTTGGGGCATGGTGATAGACTGGGGTCTATTTTCAGTTTTCAGCAAGAGGCAAGCCAGTTTTTCCAGCACCATTTATTAAACAGGCTGTCTTTTTTCCAGTGAGCTTGTTTGGCCCCTTTGTCAAATATTAGGTGACTGAGTGTGTTTTTTGTTGTGGCTGCATCTTTCAGTCTGTTCCATTGATCCTCAGATCTGTTTTTGAGCCAGTGTCAGGTTGATTTTATTACAGTAGCTTTGTAGTATAATTTCAGGTCAGGGATTGTGATTCCACCTGACTTGTCCTTGTTGCCCAGGATTGCTTTTGCTATTCTGAGTCTCTTCTGGTTCCAGATGAATTTAAGGCATGTCTTCTCTAGATCTGTGAGGTATGCTAATGGTAGTTTAATGGGAATTGCATTGAATCTGTACAACAGTTTTGATAGTATGGCCATTTTCACAATGTTAGTTCTTCCTAACCATGAGCAGGGTATGTTTTTCCATTTATTGAAATCCTCTTCGATCTCTTTTTTCACAGTACTGTAGTTTTCATTGAATAATTCTTTTACATTCTTTGTTAGATTGATTCCTAAATATTTCAATTTCTTGGATGCTATTGTAAAAGGTATGGTTTCCTCAATTTCTCTCTCAGTCTGTTTGTTGTTCATGTATAGGAATGCTATTGATTTTTGGGTGTTGACTTTGTATCCAGCTACTCTGTTGAATTTGTCAATTAATTCGAGGAGTTTTCTTGTGGAGTTTTTGGGGTCCTCCATGTATAGTATCATGTCATCTGCAAATAGTGATACTTTAACTTCTTCCTTTCTTATCCTTATTCCTTTTCTCTCTCTTGTCTAATTGCTCTGGCTAATGCTTCCAGAACTATGTTGTATAGGAGTGGTGACAGTGGACATCCTTGTCTTGTTCCTGACTTTAAAGTGAAAGCTTTCAGTTTTTGTCCATTTAGTATGATGTTGGCTGTTTGTCATAGATGGCTTTGATCAGATTGAGGTAGAGGCCATCTATTCCTATTTTTTCTAAGGTTTTTAACATGAATGCATGTTGGACTTTATCGAAAGCTTTTTCTACATCTATTGAGATGATCATGTGGTTTTTGTCTTTGGCTGTATTGATATGATGTATTACATTAATTGATTTGTGAATATTGAACCATCCCTGCATTCCTGGAATAAATCCAACCTGGTCATGGTGTATAATTTTCCTTATGATTCGCTGTATTCTATTTGTTAGTATTTTGTTGAGTATCTTTGCATCTATGTTCATTAGTGAGATTGGCCTATAGTTCTTTCTTTGTTGGTCCTTCTCTGGTTTTGGTATCAGTATAATACTTGCCTCCAGAAATGAGTTAGGGAGAGTTACTTCCTTTTCAATTTCATTAAAAAGTTTAAGGAGTGTTGGCATTAAATCTTCTCTGAATATTTTATAGAATTCTGCTGTTAATCAGCCAGGGCCTGGGGTTTTCTTTGTTGGTACATTTCTAATGAAATTTTCTATCTCATTAATTAATATTGGGTTGCTTAGGGTTTCTGAATCTTCCTGATTCAATTTTGGTAATTCATACATTTCTAGGAATTGTTTTTTACTTTTTAAGTGTAAAAATTTATAAGTAAATTTATTAAGGTGCAATCATGTTAAAAACTAAGCTTGTTCTGTGAAATAGGAGTTGTTGTTGGTTGATTTTATATAGAACACTGCACTTTGAAGCTTTCTGAAATTTTAAGGTTTTAAATAATCATCTACATTTTCCAAAAATATTTTATTCTGTAAAGAGCCAAATGTTTCTCCTGATTTTGTAAACCATGCCACTGACATAATTAGCATTTAAATGTTGCCTGAACCTAAGTATTATTTAAGAAATCACTGTTCAAAAACAATGCAAGAGCATCCTAGCAATTATTAGTTGTGATTTAGATTGCTTCATAATACTTTATTTCCTGTAAAGTCTAAGGCTTTCCTATTTTTTAACTATTGTAATCCTAATACCAAGTAATTATCCTACTTTACAGATTAAAAACATATATTGAGATTTCTCTTTAATATGAGCTTATGATTATTACAAACTCTAGCTTAGTTACTTTTATATGAAAATATATATATATATCTAATTTGTAAAGAAACTTAATGGGAGGAAGATGTCATAGAAATGTTTTACTTATGCAGATACCCATAGGCAAATTTTTTTCTCTACGACCAGGAAAGTAATAGCACTCTTACATGTTATAATAATGAACACAGCAACAACAAGAAAAGATTCAGTCAATAAAAAGCATAAATTTAAATGAAATTTTAATGAAGAGTTCACTAACCAACATCTTGTAGAATCATGCATAAACCTTTATTCAAAAGCTGTATTTAATGATCACTTTTTATAAATTAATATAAATTTAATACACATATTGAAGATGACTAAACCAACACAAGTTTACTTTGAAGTTTTGTCTTAGTCCTTTACCATTTGCTGTACTGGAATAACACAGATTGTTTAATTTCTAAAGAACACAGGGTCATTGAGCTCTGGTTTTGGAAGCAGGGAGATAAGAGCTGAGGTGCACAGCTGGTGCCAGCCTTCATGGTGGGTGGTGGAGGGAGACTCTGCAGGGTCCTAATACAGCACAAAGCATCTTAGGCTGAAGGGGGCACATCCAAGAGACAGAGCTAAACTATTTTTTATAACACAACCACTCTGCATATAGCCCATTAAATAGATTTATTCATTTATAATCTAATCTCTGTTTGACACTAACAAAGGCTCCTGATGTGGGATTATCATCGCTCAGGGGACTGGCCTTCCAATCCTTTAAGCTTAATTGTGAGCATTGTTGGGATAACGGCTGGAACCTGTGCCTGTTGATTAGGAGTGGAACAAGCCCCTACTCCTTGTAACATGCCTGCACTCACTGGGACATTTTTATCCAGATTAGAAAGAGACAGCTGTGAACCCCATCTTTACAGTCCATATTCCATACCACATACTCAGCAAATGACAACAAAATTTTGCAAAGCACTTTCCATTGATAAGGAAGCTTGTTATGTCTAGCACCGACTGCTTCAACCTTCCCTACAGTGAAAGAAGACTGCATATCATTCTCCCTAATACTTTTTCAACTCCTTAAATACACGAAAGGAAAAGATTTTATGGGTGTCTCAGTCATCATAAACAACAACTAGATATGCACTGTGTGATACATCAGTGTCTCCTTTCAACAGTTCCTCCTGCAAACAGGATCTATTATTTCTCTTTGAGCTTTTCTCACAGTTTCTGGTCCCAAAGAAAAGATGGCTCGGGCTTTAAAGGAGGGGGGATGCCAAGGGTAAAATAGGGGGACCAAATGGTTTTGTCTCCCCTTTGGACACTCAGGAAGAGGGGAGGGGAGGTAGAAAAGATTCAATATCCTCACTATTCAAAGAGGTTGTAAATTTTACTGTCAAGATATGTGTGGTGGTGGCAGCAGCCAGCGATAGCTCACAAGGAACCATCCTGATGTGGGATTATTGTCACCCAGGGGGTTGGTTTCAGTTCGAGCCACCGCTGGAGCAGCTGCGGCAGTAGCACTAGGTGAAAAAGCAGGCTCCAGAGTGGGAGAATGGGCCCGCTGGGGATCCTTTCTGTCTACCATGTATAAAGGAAACAAGGCCACCCCCATAATGGCCCAGGGGTAATTGCATGAGGAGCCTTAAGCTCGCTTTGTGGAAACACATTTTAAAGACTGTCCAGCTTGTTCCCATAACTCAGTGTCTAAAGTGCCTGCCTCTGGAAAGCAAGAGCAGCAATTTAAAATAGCTACTGAAAGAGTTTGTAGTTCTGATGGAGTTATGGCTACATGAATATCTCAGAGCAATGTTTTAAAGGTTTTGCTCCAAGGTCAAATTCTGGCCCATCCTTATGAACACAGACACTTCGTCCAGCAAGGTATTTCCAATCACATGGAAGTCCCAGTGTTAGTTGCTATTTCCAGTCCATGTGGAAGGATCACCAGGATCACCACATCAGGATCACCAAATGTAGTTCCCTAACTGATGTTCGGGCTGATCTCTGAAGAAAGAAGACTCCTGACACATGAGGACAGGGCTGATGACACTCTGTTTATTTTTATGTGCTTAAAGAGAACAAAGGTGTTCTTAGAGAAGTCCAAAGGATAGTTTGAGAAAAGTCAGATAGCATTGGGAACTGGGCTGGTAGGTTCGGGAACAGCACAGAAAATACACCCATAACTTGTGCCTGCAGGACTATGGCCTCACCCTAACTAATGCTATGCTCTATCTGCCAAGTCCTTAGCTGACCATTTATGGCAGGCCACATCGATAGCTAGATACAAAACACTTCATACATATTTTTTCAGTGCTTACTCTTATATAGACTACACACCAAAATTACTTGAAAGGATAACAGAGGAGGTTAGAAAACAGATAAAAGATGTACTCAGTGGGATCACAGAAGATATAACAGATACCGCATGTAATAACTAAAATGATCCATGAGCTTTCAGAAGACACTAATAAAAAGTAGCTAAGTTAAACAAAATAGTACAAAGCATAAATGACCAGTTTCACAAAGAATTAGAGTTCAAAAAGGTTTCAAACAGAAATCCAGGAGAATAAAAGTTATACTGACAATACAGGCATCGGAAACAACCAATATGAGGACTGAATTGCAGAACTAAAAGTAATGATATTCAAATACCAACCACTCAAAGAGAACTTAAAAGCAACAAGCATGGAAAATGCTTCTAACAGTTGCCAGATGATGGAAAGAAGACTAATCAAAGAGTAATTGGAAGAAGTGAAAAATCAAAAGACAGCACAAATGGCATAAAAAGTTCACAAGAATAATGGCAAAAATTTTCCCAACATATAGGGAAAGAAATAAGCATAGAGGTAAATGAGGTATATGGAATCCCACATAGCCACACCTGAAACAGAACCCCTCCAGTCTACATAATATTCAGAGTACCAGAAGTACATTACAGAGACAAAATCATAACAGCTGTTAAAGAAAAGCAACAAAATACATACTATGTAAATCCATTTGATTTGTTTGTTGTTGTTTTGCTTTTTTGTCTTTTTTGAGACAGGGTTTCACTAAAACCTATTTGATTAACACCACACTTCTCAACTTTATAGGCCAAGAAGGCTTGGTGAGAAGTACCTAAAAGGTCATATATTACAATTTCAATTTATATATCCTCGAAAACAGTCCTTCAAAATTAGTGAAGAAACAAGGTGTTTCCATGACAAGAAGCACCTCAAGAAATTTATGACCACAAAAATGAGCATGACAAAAAATTTTCAAGGATATCCTCCTACAAAGAGAAAATGAGGCCAAAAATGCCAATAAATCAAGAAGAATGAACTCATCTGGCAAGATGAACAGCTAAGCAAAAGGGGAAAAGTAAGAAAATCAGCAACAGGAGAATTATTCAAGGACAGGAATAAGTCAGTACTTTCTAGTAATAACTCTCAATAAGAATGGTCTTAATGCCCCAAATAAAAGACACAGTGGCAAAATGGATCAAAGGCCAGGCATGGTCATACACACCTGTGATTCCAGCACTTGGGAGGCTGAGGCAGGATCATTGAGTTTGAGGCCAATCTGGGCTACAAAGTGAGCTCAAGACCAGCCTGAACTGCATTGGAAGACGCTGTCTCACAACGACAAAAGAAAAAAAAAAAAAAAGCAAAACCCAACAATATGCAATACATACAAAAAACATAATTAATTCAAAATAATTTCTCAGGTTAAAAATGAAAGGATGGGAAACTGTATTCTGTGCAATGGGAACACAGGGGAAAAAAAGAGTGGCTATCCTAATTTCAGAAAAAGTAGATTTCAATTGAAAACTGATCATAAGAGACAGAGAAGTTCAGTATATGTTGGTTAAGGGAACAATTCAACAGGAAGACATAACAATTGGCTTGTTATAAATGTATAGAAGCCAAATGCTGGCATGCCCAGTTTAATAAAACAAACAGTATTGGACGTGAAAAATTAGATAAACACTGCTATCACAAATGAACAGATCAAATGGACAAAAAAGTTAAGAGAAGTATCAGATAAAATAAAGTTAGAACTATTTAATATGTAGTTACAGACTATTCCATCCAATAAAAATAGAATACACATTATTCTCAGCAACATACAGGACTTTCTTCAAAATAAATCACATACTAGCCCATAAAATATTATTGTCATTTTAAAAGAAGTGAAGTTATCCCATGCATATTTTCAGATCATATTCAAGTGAAATGAGAAACCAGTGGTAAGTCAGGTGTGGTGGCATATGCCTGTAATCTCAGCACTAGGGAAGCTGAGGCAGGAGAATCATTTCAATTTTGAGGTCAGCTTGTACTACAAAGTAAGCTCAAGGCCAGCCTGAAGTGTGATATCCTGTCTCAAAAAAAAAAAAAGGAAAGGTAGAAGAAATCACAGAAACTATGTGAACATACGGAATTTAAACAAAACACTTCTAAATAATCAATGAGTCTCAGAAGAAATTAGATATTTTGTAGAGTTAAATAAAAATGCCAACACAATAAAAGAGAAACTATGTGGTACAATGAAAACAGTTCTAAGAGGGAAGTTTATAGCAGTGAATGCTCACATCACAAAAAGAGTGATCTCAAATAACACCCATGCACATCAAGGTAATACAAAAACAAACAATCTAAATGCAAAGTTATCATGAGGAATGAACTTATAAATCAGAGCAGACATTGATGAAATTGAGAGTAAAGAAAATACCAAAACTTCAGTGAATCAAAGAGTTGGTTCTTTGAAATAATAAAATAGACAAAAGTCTTAACCAATATTATCAAAATAAGAAAAGGAATGACCCAAATCCACGCAATTAAGAACAAAAAAAGTAAAATCAGAATGTTCTGCTGAAATCCAGAAGATCATTGGTAACTACCTTGGAGAGCCTGTTATCTAATAAAATGCAAAACTCAGAAGAATTTGATAAGATTTCTAGTTATATGAAATACCAAAGCTGAACCAAGAAGATATAAAAGTCCTGAATCATTTAATATCAATAAATTTAAAAAGTAATAAAAATATCTACCAAATAAAAACCTGAGTCCTTCAGGATTCACTGTTGAATTATACAAGAATTTCCAAATCTAATGCCAAGCTCTTTTATGAAATCAAAAGGGAATCAATGCTTCAAAAGTCATACCTGGAAGTAAGCATTATCTGATTCCAAAATCAGAAAACAACCTAACAAAAAAAAAATGCAAGCCAATCTCATTAATGCACATAGATGCAAAAATTCTCATTAAGATACTCGCAAATAGAATGCAGCAAACCATGAAAACTATCATACATCATGACCAAATATGATTCATCCCAGAGAAGCAGGGATGGTTCAACGTATGAAAATCAACAAATGCAATACACCACATAAACAGAAGCAAGGATAAAAATCACATGATTATCTGTATAGTTGCCAAAAAGTATTTGAAAAAATCCAACATCTATTTGTGACAAATCCCTGAAGAAGATAGGTATAAAGGTATTTATCACAATCTGATGAAAGTCATCTATGACAAACCAACAAACAATATCATACTAAATGGAGAAAAGCTAAATGCTTTCCCTCTAAAACTGGAAACAAGACAACAACATCTACTATCACTATTCCTGGTCAGTACAGTTCTTGAAACATTTGCCAATGCAATCACGTAAGAGAAAAAAATAAAATATATGGATAGGAAAGAAAGATATTAAATCATCAGTATATCCAGATGATACAATCCTCCATGTAGAAGGCCCTCAAAACTCCTCCAATAGACTCTTAGAATTAATAACCAAATTTAGAAGCATAACAGGATACAAAGTCAACACTCAAAATACAGTAGCATTCCTGTATTATACCAATAGTAAACTCACTGAGAGAGAAATTAGGGAAAAAATAACTGTCAAAATAATGTCAAATGAAATAGCTGCGAATTAATCTAAACAAGGAAGTGAAAGGCTTCTACAGTGAAAATTACAGTAGCCTGTCAAGAAGATTGGAGAGGATACCAGAAAATGGAAAGATATCTCCTATTCCTAGATAGGCAGAACCAATGTAGTAAAAATGGATATACTTCCAAAATGGATATACAAATTAAATTTGGTCCCAATCAAAAAATGAATAGCATTAGTTTCACAGAGCTGAAGAGAACAATCTTAAAATTCAAATGGAACCAAAAAGACCTAGAATAGCAAAAGCAATTCTAGGCAACAAGGGAAAGACAGGGGCATCACAATCCCAGACTTACTGTCATAGTACAAAAGTGCAGTGGTAACAACAGAATTGGAGCAGACTTGGTTATCAATAGAGCAGAACAAAATGCAGAAGTATTTCAAGATATACTTCGCTATCTTATTTTTGACAAAAAGGCTAAATGCTTTTGTTGGAAAAAGGATAGCCTCTTTAACAAATGGTGCTGGGTAACTGCATATTTATATACTACAAATTAAACCTAGACGTGTACCACTCCCCACGCATAGAACTAAAATCAAAATGTATCAGAGTCCTAGATGTTAAAACAACAATTCCATCTGCTGGAAGACAAAATAGGTGAAACTCTTGAAGACGTAGGCACAGACAAAGACTTTTGGAACAAAACCCAAGTGCGCAAGAAATAATACCAAGAATCAACAAATGGGGGTCACATCAAATGAAACAGTTTCTGAACTGCAAAGGAACCATCATCAGAGTGAAGAGACAACCTACAGAATACAAAACAATGTTTCCGCGACTCCTCAGAGGATTAATATCTAGAATATATAAAGAACCTCCTAAAAATTAAACCCTCAAAATTTAAAGACCTGATAAAAAAAAGTTAGGCATCTGAAATGAATAGACACTTCTCAGAAGTAAAAAAGGCCAATAAATACATGAAAAACTGTTCAAACATTGATGACCACTCAAGAAATAAAAATTAAAACAACACTGAGATTTCATCTCACTCCCGAAAGAATGGTTATCTTCCAGAAATCAAATAATAGAAAATCCAAGAGATGCTCATTGTTGGTGAGAATATAGGCTAGTTTACAACCACCATGGCAAGTAGTATGGAGATTCCTCCAAAATGAAACGTATCCCTTATATGTATCTTCTTGAAAAAATTGGATATATTTTAGTAATACATGGATACTCATGATTATAACAATACAATTAATGATAGCTGAATCTTAGAAATAGCCTAGATGTCCATAAAAGAGTAATAGGTACAGAAAATGTGGTATCTACACATTCCAGGCACACTCTGGCATAAACAGGAACAAATTTGAGCCATTTGTAGGAAAATGGATGCTCCTTGACACCACAAATTTACTGAAGTAAAACATATACGTAAATTCACTGAAGTAAATTATATAGGTACACCTCTTACATGAGAAACCCTACATGTAAATAAACTATAAGAGAAAAGTGAGATAGTGGGAAGTGAGGAGACAGATCTTTTGCAAATGAGAAATGCAAGATACTTAAAATATTTGTTTGAAAAGAGCAGGATAAATTGATTTTTCATTCTGGGTTTTACCTGACATTTTTGGACTGTTCAATATTCCCAGACCATTCCTTCCCCGTAGAGGAGGGAAAGGGGGTTTTAAAGAGGATTAAAATATGTTACATACTGTAGCCATCCTCATTATATACTGCAAAAGAATAAAATGAGCTAATAAAGAATAAAATTTTTAAAACAAAAGTAAATAGATTTTAAAAACTCAACTCTTTAAGACTTAGTTTTCTCCCTTAATCCAAAATGAAATAAAAACAGAACAAAATGCAGAAATTATTTTCAAAAAACACAAATCTTTGTTTCCCGGACTATCTACCAAAAGATAAAGAAAAATCTGCATTGTAGTAGATTTTCCTAACAGCAAACCTATTCGAATGACCTGGAAACTGAACTTAATCAAAAGATATTTTAAGACAATTTGACAAAGTTTATCGCACATCATAATATGAAAGAATATAAACACAAAAGTGGTACCTTCAGAATGGAAATGCATGATTTCTGGAATAAAAGTATGTGAAAGGGTCTGGGAACACTGCACAATCCAAAAATGTCAAGTAAAATCACAGTGAAAAATCAATTTGTTCTGCTCTTTTGAAACAAATATTTTTAGTGCCAGCAGAGGCACAATTTATGAAAAGAGTTTACAGGAACTGATTAAAATTTGGAGAGAAGCATTAATTAAATGGAAACTGTAAAACAGGAAAGTTTTGGTTGAGAAGGCAATGAATAATGTTTTTAAAAATTCAAGTTTGAAAATAAAGATTACTGCCATTTCTCTGGGCCCAGGTCTCACTATGTAGCCCAGGCTGGCCTCACACTCATGCTGATCCTTCTGCTTCAACCTTCCACATGTTAGGACAACAGATGTGCACCATCACACCTGGCATATTGCCATTTTAAATAAAACATATGTCAAGAAAAAATTTTTGCTCTAAACACAAAATTAGGTTCAGTTTTCATATGTGTGTTCTTACTCTATTTGTATAAAATCATATAAAAAACTTTCTTCTAATTATAGCTGCCTGATTATTCCCAACTTTCCCTGTGTAAGAGTCCTCTTTCACAATCATTTGCCTTGCATAGACCCTACAAGACATGCTTAAAACTTTACTTTTAACCTTTACTACTTTCTTCCCATTTTAGAAAAATCCTTATTCTATTTTGAGATAAAAATTTTATTCTGCTATAAAACATTCTTTCTCATACAAACAATAATAATTTCTATTTTTAATTTTCCTTACCAAAATATATGTTTGCATTTATAACATTATTTGTATTTCTCTCTTCCTAACATACTGGTTGTTTTTTGTCACTTTTTATTTCCTTCCTTAAATTTGTTTTAAAATCAATCCATTTTTAAAAACACATATTATAAACATACCAATATAAATATTTATAATTCAAAAACTCCAAATTATGACTTCTAGGAAGATGGTGGAGTGGTGAGTAGCAGAGAAACAGCCACA
Source organism: Dinomys branickii (assembly GCA_004027595.1). Taxonomy (NCBI): domain Eukaryota; kingdom Metazoa; phylum Chordata; class Mammalia; order Rodentia; family Dinomyidae; genus Dinomys; species Dinomys branickii. The sequence goes on from PVLD010028307.1 coordinate 16,526, forward strand.
CCAAGATTTGGAGACCAGGTGCTGGAATAAAGCAAAATGAGGAAGAAAAAAGGAGGCATCTGGGTCCCTGGGACCCAAGCAAGGATCTAAAGCAAGAATTGGCCCACAGAAAAAGCAAAGGGAAGGATCTCAGTGCAGAAGAGGGAGGTGGCAAGTGGTACTTTCTCCAAATCCTGGCTCATGGCATGGGATTGGCGGCCTAAATTTGCATCCACAGTGGCTACTGCCAATGCCAGAAGCTTCCATAGAGAAACATACCAATGGAATGGAGCAGTGGATGCTTCAGACTGCAGAGGCTGGTGAATAATTTCATTCCAGTCCGGTTTGGGTATCCTCACAAGAGGGCAATTGGCCAGTCACCATTTGGGGAGGGGCCAACTGAACTGAGAACCCATAGCTCCATCTAGTGGCTGCCACTGTAAGGGCGAGGTGCAGTTCTGGGAGACCCCTAGATGAAGAAGCTGTGTTCAAACTGGCAGGAGGCACCTGGAGGGTTGCAAGCTGCACAACATGGGTTCCAGCCTTACAGCCAGAAACCAAAACCATCCTGAACTTTAGTGGAACTGAAGGAGCAGGCTTGCTGGGATTACCCACCAGTGCACTGTAATTGCACTGCTGGCTGGCTGGGATTACTTAACACAGATCTGGACTCTATTTGCCCCCCTTTTCTGTCAGTGATAGAAGAGACAGAACCTGAAGTGAACTTTCTTTAAAAGTTCTTTTCTTTGTTTTTTTTACTTGTTCTTTTTCTTGCTTTTATTTTTAAGAGTATGAACACTGCGTCTAGCTTGTTATTGTTACGGATAGAAATGAGACCCACACGGAACCAGACCAGACCTTCTGATACGAGATAAGTCTTTATTGTGGGGAGAGGCACAAGGGGGGGCTTCCCAGAGGACCAGGGCAGCAGTGAGCTGAGCAAAGCATGGGCTTTTTAAGCTCTTTTTCAGGGGGGTGTCCGCAGGCCAGAACAGCCTGAGCAGGGGGTGGGTGTCCATGGGCCAGAACAGCCCAAGTGCGGGGTGGGTTGTTTGCGGGTCAGAACAACCCAAGAGTGGGTTGTTAGTCCTGCCAAAGCAGATGAGGGCGGGGTTGGCTTTTGTGGTTGAGGGGAACTGAAGTGGAACAGGTACAGGAAGGAAGGAAATATTGAGTTAAAAGTTTTCCCAGGAGGGGGTTGACTGCTTGTGGCTGATCCGTTATATTGTTCTATTCTTGTTTCTGTTTCACCCTTCTTTCATTTCCCTCTTTCATCTTCACTGCTTTTCCAAAGCTTGCATAATTGTCCCTTGTTCTTGGCCTTGCTTCTAATCCAATTCTTTTCTTCCATGTTTCTATTTTTCCCTCACCCCTTTTAAATGTTCTCCCCCGAGGGTAAAATTGCCATATTGAGGGGATACTTACTGTATACAATTTTATGGTTTTAGATTTTGTTATGGGGGCCAGGGATATACCTCAGTGGCACAAGCACCTGCCTGGCAAGCACAAAGTTGTGAGTTTGATTCCTGGTACAAAAACAACAACAACAAACGATTTTGTTATATAATCACAAGTTGCATTCATATGGCTAAAGGTGGAAAATTAACAGCTGCCACAGTTTATTTTCTAAGCTGTGTTTGATGCTGATGTTATTACTGATTGTAATACTTTAGCAAAGGTGACATAGTCGTTATTCTTCCTTGTATGCCAAGACTGAAATTGCCTGAGGATCACAAACAATACTATAGGCCAGTGTCAAACAATAGTTCACAAATGCTCATGTGTTAACAATAGGAGCATTTTCAGCAAACGCCTATAATTCCAGCTTTCAGGAGGCTGAGGCAAGAGAATTACCATGAGTTCAAGGCTAGCCCTGGCTTCATAGTGAGTTCCAGGACAGCCTGAGCTACAGAGAAAGATCCTCTCTCTTACAAAAAAATAATAGGAGCATGTTCTGACAAATACTGATGATTTCATAATTGCATGAACACCACAGGATGGTCTTCTACAAACCTAGATGGCATAGGCCGGTCTACATGCCCTTTGATGCAATCAAGAAATGTGCTAAATATGAGATGTAAGAGGCTGTAGCCAGTACAACACTAAAAACTCTTTAAGCAAACCCATTTTAATAAATAAAAAGAGTATAGTATAACAATATAATAGATAAATCATTAACAGTCATTGGTTATAAAGAATTACACCCTATACATAAATTGTATATGCAATGTTTTTGTTCAAATGGCTGCACAGGTTTATTTTCACTAGCATCACCACAAAGAGTAACACTTTGAGCTATGATGCTAAGATGGATGTAAATGGGCAATTTAAAAAATCTTCATTCCATGTAGTCCTATGGAGAAATTGATCTTACCTGTAAACCATCATTTTCAGAGGACACAATTATGCTGCACATGACTATTGTTCAGTGAAGCAAAGACAGGTTCATAAAGCCAAGAAAACAATCAGGAAGGACTTAAGAATTGCAGTAAGAAACCAGGAAGCCCTAATGTAATGTATTAATAAATAGCACTTTTTACTTTCATCAGTTTAAAGGCAATTCCTATTAAGCATTAGTTATTCCTATTTAGAACTCTATCAAAGTCCAATAAGGAAGAAAATTCATTCATTCTATGGCTGAGTATCTTGCTCATTCTTTTATTTTTTATCCACTTTAATTCTACTTCATGTATTTGATCATATTTTACATAATTAGTAAATCAACTTCAAGAATTTGTGTGTGCACATATGTGCAGCACTGGAAATTTAACCCAGAGTTTTAACACTGAGCTACATCTGTCTTTTATTTATATTGGACAGGGTCTTGCTAAATTAGTAAATTGTCTAGGCTGAGCTTAAACCTGCAATCGTCCTACCTCAGCCTCTCACATCTGGCTCAAGAATTTCTTAACAGTCATCTTTATATTTATCCTCCTTACCTCATCCCATTGTTAACGGGAAACTAAACAGAAACTCTAGAAGATACTAAAACTAAGGAAGTTAAAAATGCACTACCACATGTCAACAACAGATCAAGCAGAGAAAAGAATCCGTGAAGT
>PVLD010028308.1:0-19563 GCA_004027595.1 Dinomys branickii
CAGCAAAAAAAAAAAAAAAAAAAAAAAAAAAAAAAAAAAAAAGAAAACACAAGAACCAAAAATCCAAGGACAAGAAAGAAAACAGGCATACATCAACAACAGCAACAACATCCACAACAACAACAACAGAAGAAAAAACACCGCTTGTTGCTGCTTTACATATTGTTATCTTCAAAGTGTGTGTTCAGGCTAACACATACAATTCTTGAGAGAGATAGATGAGCTAAAGGTGTTCACAACTTTAGTATACCTAAGGATTGAGGATTGCTGTGTAGGGTATCTTCCCATTTTCCATGGCTCACAAATGTGCTCTCCTTAGCTACAGTCCCTTTATGCCAAATTCACTATGTAAAACCTGAGTGAATAGATACATTGTGAGAGACTCTTTCAAATGTAAACTCAATGTCAAAGCCCATTACATGGAATTATGTTTCCTTAATTAGCTAAAGGCTTAAAGGTAGTTAACACAGGTAAACCATCTTCTCTCCAGCTGAGATCGTAATAGTGGATGTGAAGGAGGATAATAAGTACCCAAGGATTTGTAAAATGTCAGGAGCAGTGAGCTGTTGAGATTTAAGGAAGTGTACATACAAATGTTGTTGAAGTCTTAATAAAACCTAGCAAAATTGCTCCCTCAAAAGATTACTCCCTCCTTAAAATGGTTCAAGATCTCATGGAAACAGGAAATTAGCATCTCAGAGTGGGAAGAAACAGGAGTAAGCACTGCAGAAAACATTCTTTAAAAGGAAAATCCAACAGGTCTATTTAAATCTAACCTGATTCTTACTCACATGAGTAAAGGGTCTGTACATCCCCAGACCCTTTATCAGTTTTTGTTCATTTCACCAAGTTGCTGAATTGTCCAGCATGGACTTGAACATGCAGTCCTCCTGTCTGCTCCTTGCAGAGTACTGGGGTCACATGTATGTTACCACATCCTGCTTGATCCCAATTGCTTTTTAAAACCTAGCATCCTTTTTAAAACTTAGCATCCTACAGTTTGCCATGGCTTTTACAACCATCTTATTTCACCTTCATTCCAACTCCTCTCCATTTGGCAGGGGAGATTTGAGTATTAAAAGGATCTTTCCTTCTGTACTTTGTGATCTGTGATGGCACATCCATGCAGAACAGTGTGCACCAAAGAGAAAACATTCAAGAGCTACTCGTCCAAAGATGCTGTAATTTTTGTTGTTGCTGTTTCATCTAATGATTATATTGAAGTATTTCCTAGCCATTAAAAGATGAGCAAAAGTCCATAGATCCAGAAAAATCCAACAATAGCCATTCAAGGTCACTTTGACCCTTACAGACTTGTACATTTGAAGGAAGAATTTCATTTTGCAAGCACTATTTAGGCAAATGAAAATGACTTCAATGTTATCCATTGGTGATAAGTTGTATGCCTATCTTTAAAAGCCTTTAAAAAGAATGTGCATGCAATCAACATGGAATAGAAACCTATCCATCATCCCCTGACTCTATCAGCAAATGGTACTGTAAATAGCACCTACTATTAGGACCTGAACAAAGCCCTCTGACCAGGAAAGCTCTGAGTTGGACCCCAAATCATCTGAATTCCATTTAGGAGATTAGATTGAAACCACATTAAATCTGAAACAGAAGGACTAACTTTAGACTCTTGGCAGAGATAACAAGAAAGGGTGATAAGTGAATCAAGTGACCAATAAGCCTAAGAGGACTGGAAAAGTCTAGGAACCCTTCAGTGTGCTGCCTTCCCATGCAAAACTACAAGTGGCTCTCCCAGAGCTGTGTTTGATTTAACTGGTGACTGCACTTGTGGGGCTGAATGGCATAATTAATGCAATCAGGTAAGGATCTAATGCTGCCCAGATCTCCAGATCGATCATCCGTTCAGTGTTCACAGAATGAGCTGAAATCTACACCGTGCATTTTTCTCCTAGATACTTTCCATTCTGAATTAGATTTTTAGTGTTGACACAGTACTAAACCTTTACTGCCCATGCGTGAAGGATTATTAAACTTTGATTGAGCACCTTGATATTTAGGCATCAAAACTCAGTGTACTATGAAAAATCAGAGTATTAAAATTTAGGCAGCTGTAGTGCATGCCTTAATCCTCACACAAGGGAGGCTGAGGCAGGAGGATCACTGTGAGTGCAAGCCAGCCTTGGCTACATAGTAGGACCCTCAGAAAAGAAAAAAAAAAAAAAACACAAACAAAAAAAGACTTAGGCTGCTGTCTTAGGTTCTCAAAAATCCAAAAGGGCAAGGCTTGAACAAGAAAGAAAGTCTACTTTTGTAAGATTAAAGAAAAACTACCCTGGATCATAGCAGCTGAAGGGCCAGGCAAGGCAGACCCACAGGAAAGCAGGCTGCCGGCTTGGTCACAATGCTGCACAATGCTTATGTCTATGGGGAGGAATTTACGACCTGGTGATTCACACTGCAAAGTTTGTTTGTTAGCTTTTGCTATGTGTGCCAGCTCCTGGTGTTTTCTCATTTGCTAACTCAGATGTCAAGAGAAAAGGGGGAACAAAGGCCCAATAACAAAATCTTAAGACAAGCAACTCTATTTAGACATAGGTATAACCCTCTGTTTATAGGTGTAGTGTGCGTGAGCTGCAGAGCTGCTTCATCCTTCTCTTTGTGGGCTTCCCCATCCCTTCCCATTTTGCATCCAGTGTGCTTTATACAAATGCCAATGCCCTCCAATTCAGTTCTGATGTCAAGTGACAAAAGCAAATACTCCCACTTGAACTCTCTGCCTTTCAGCCTCTCTGCTTCAAGTCTCCTGCAAACAAAGACTTTGCCTCTGATTCTGGGCTTGAGGCCACTTTCTTAGATGACACATAGTCTGGAGTGGCCAAGCACTTTTTTTAAAAAAAGGCAATGCCTAGATTGCCCCACAATGTAAATTAGAGAGTTGCAACTCCATAGAGGTCCTCCAATAATGCCTCCCACGGAGCAAGGAACTATTGGATTTCCATCTGTGTGTCTCATACCATGGTGGCTATTGTTTAAATAAACATTACTTTGTATAGCTTTTTAAAAAAAATTCAATACATGTTGATTCCTGGTTAAAAGGAGAGAAAATTGCAGTATTAAAAGACTAGTATTTTCAGAGTCTTGTGATGTAAATTGCTAATTTAAAACCCAAAATATTGTTAAAGTGTCGTTATTTAATAGCAGGTGATTGCAAGCTGTAATTTGCAAGCTGTAGATGCAGATGGTAATGTTTTCCCTCCCTCTTCAGCAGTACAGTACAGTATTTACTGCAGAGCTATGCAGACATGAACAGCCAACTATGAAAGAAACACTCTGGAGGAAGATCAAGCACAAAGTTTGCAAGGCAAAGACAGTTTCAAGACTTGCTCAAGTCTCAGCCCAGGCAACATTCTCTCCTCCTGAGCCCAGAGGGCACTTGTTCATTAAAAAGAGCAGAAGGCGCTGTCCTTTCATCTGCCAGGTGCTTGCAAATGGTAAAAACGTGTGTAAGAGAACAATATTCAATTTAGGCTTGATGTATTTATTTTTTGAGGAGAACCCAGGGAAGAGAAGAAATGTGGGGATAGGATTGCCAAATAAATACCTGACACTTGGTTTTAAATTTGACAGTCAGACAAATAATGAATAATCTGGTGGTATAAGTATGACCCATGCAATTTGAGATATACCTACACCAATAAATTACACAGAACGTATCTATACCAACAAAGCATTTCTCATTTATCTCTACTTCAAATCTCACTGGGAAGCTTGTGCCTTTATTTGTGACTTTATATGGGGAGAATGGATGAGTAAATAAATAATAAAGTCATGTTCAGGCAAAGATGGAAACCAACACCAGCATGGTGTGAAGGACGTGCCTTCTGCTCTCCCAGATAATCATGGCAGCCAATTACCAGGTAGAGTTTTCTGTGAACATTACAAATAGGGTGACTCTGTGGCTCCTAGACCTTTCATGACTTTAGCAAGATTAGGTAGTTCACATAGCCAGTGACTGGGAGCCAGAAAGTGCAAGCTGTAGACCTGGAGACCAAGATCTCCATGACTCCAGTGACTTGCTTCTTTCCATAAAATAATGCAGACACCACACTGTAATTTTCTCCCAGGACACTTAAGGAATCTGGAAAAAATCCAGGGCCCTTGTCTAACTCCAGTAGCTTCCCAACTCCAATTCCTACACCGCACAAAAAAGTAAAATACAACAGCAAGTCACTATGTCTTTGCTAACTATTTCCACCCTCCTATCTCGTCAGAATGGGCAGGTAAAAGAATTATTTCTGTTGAAGAGTAACAGGCTCCCATTCATGCTAACCCACATGAAGTGTTCACAATTCTTATGCTGAATTCATCTTTTGGTAGCCTATTACCAAAAGACCTGGGAAGCTGGCCTCCTTTGAGCATTTGGCCTTCTACCACTATTTGTGCAATTGAAAACAGGAATCTTTGTTGTAATTGAAAACAGGAGACGATGGCACCAACAAAACAGACTGTGTTTTACCTTATAACTAAATAGCTGTGAATTTGGATGAGACACAACCTGAGATTTTTGATTAAGAAAACTATCAGAATTTGATCTACAAATGTCAGCTCAAAGCCTGTGGACCATCTGGGACTTGCACATGTGCCTGTTAGCTACATAAGCCCCATGTCTCATGTGTACCACCAGCTCTGCTCACTAACCTCATGTGCCAACTTCCGGGCCCCATTTACGGCACCTGTCTCCTACCTTATAAGATCGTAATACTGTATTGTATGACTTTGATATAAATTTCATTTGGGCCAACATCTCTGCTATGTACACAATTCTTTGTCTGTACCAAATGAATTTTAGTCTAATTGAAACATCATAAACCAACTGGGAGACATCCACAGTTAAAATTGCCTATTTTCACTTTCAAGGAGCATCTAGTATACCTTTTAAATAATGAGTGAATAAATGCTAACCTTGCAGACTGCACTCCATCCTATTCGACTTATTAATGTTTATTTTCAGAAAAATGAAAATTGGCTTGCCCTCATCTACTGAAGGGTATTATATAAACCACTTAAATATAGTATTCTCTAGTGCCATCTAGGGGATTTCAGACTAAGAAGAAAACTGTGTGTTCAGCTGAAAGAGAAAAACTACTGCTGCAAAGTCAGCTGCTATGGCATGCAAGATAATTTCCTATATAAACCTGATGATATTTGGGTAATATTTACTTTGGTCTGGATAGCCGAACAAGGTCACACAAGGTGCTACATCTAGGGAACATATAAATGAAGAAAATGCATGACATCATGCACGTGCTCTGAAACCTAATGTTTCACAAACATCACCTTCAGAGAAAAGAGGAGCTGTACTGAAATCAGTGGCTCATTCTAAACCAAACAAAGCAAGCTTTATGAATATTTTTAAATGTGTTTTCTGGGTATCTGGTACCTACGTATGAACTGCCTGCATAGGAGATTTCTGTCAGTGCCCTTGGAAACTAAAGAAAAAAATAATTACAGACACTTTGCAAGGAATTTGTATTTCACACACAAGGCCTAGCAGACAGCCCCAGCAGAGCACAGAAGTCACCCCATGTTCAATTTGCTGAATATAGCTCAACAGTTGACATTTGTGATATCTAATTCTTTCTCATGAACTATAAGTCACTTAAGACAAATTACACCATGCAATAATCTGTATTAACAAATAATCAACCTCTAGAAAAGTCTGTATGCTAACTTGTTTTGGATAGTTTTCCACATAGGATATTGCAGTAATTCTTCATGCAAAGCCCATGGTTTCTAGAAATATTTAATTCCCATTTATAGGTAAGAAAACTGAAGCAAGGAGAGGTAGAACATCCTCTTGAAGATAAAGAAATGTATAAACAGGGTTTCAAATCCACATTATGTTCCAGCCTCATCCAATATGCTTCCACTAAAGTAGTAGTAAAGTACAATTTCAAATATGACATTTAAACACAAGCACAAAGTGTCTTGAAAAGTATTTTTCAACCAAAGGGAAAATGCATATTAAACTGAATCATATGCAACTCCTGACATTCAGACACTTTTGATCTAGTGAAAAAGCTTATATATGATTGAATGAAATATATTTTCAAGTTCAAATCTACTTTCCTTTAAGACTCATAAAAAGAAGCTTTTGTTATGTACCATTTCATTTACTTTGAGTGTTTCATGGTCTCTTAGCTACTGCAAGCACCAATTAATTAAACTGGATCACCTCCAAAGAGGACACAGCTTTTCATGTGTACTCCTGGGCTTGTCAAAGCCAAGGATTCTCAAATCACCTGCAAGTTGTACTGCTGTGTTTTATCTCACAAATGTTTCGTTACAGTACATACTAGTGAAGCAAATCCAAAACTACTTGTTCAGAGCTACTTTGTTTAATGTCTGCCTTGAATAAATGTTCTTAGTTGGTTCATTTGACTGGACCATCTGCATGCCAGAGTGAGTAGAGGAGAACTATCAGGTGGTCAGAAATAGATGAAGTGGAAAGGAGGAAGATGGTGTAATGGTGAACAGTAGAGAAACAGTCTCTCTTATATTCAGAATCCAGACACTGAAATACAGCAATGTGAGGAAGAGAAGGCAGAGGGAAGTGGGTCCCTAGATCCAGCAAGAATCTGAAAGGAGAATTAGAGCCCAGTGGAGAGTGAAGGAAGGGACAACAACGTGGAAGAGGGAGGGGGCAAGCGACACTTACCCTCTCAGCCCTGCCTCATTATATAGAAGGGGCAGCTCAAAGCTTCAGATGCACAGTGGCTACTGGTGAACCCAGAGACTTCCACAGAGAAATGCACCAGTGGAATGCAGTAGTGATTACTGAGGACTGCAGTGGTTGGTGAGTTATTTGGTTCAGATGCCCCCCAGGAGAGGGCAATTGGCTGGTAGCCATTTTGGAAAGGGAACAAGGGAAGACAGAACTCAGAACAGCTGTGGAGTTGGCTCCATCTAGTGGATCCAAGTGTCAGGGTGGTATGTAACCAAGACCAAGTCAGTAGGAGGTCAAGGAGCCAAGTCCAAACTGCCAGTGAGCTGAGTTCAAACTGGCAAGAATCACTTGCACTGTTGTGGACTGAAAACCTAGGGTCACAGCCTCAGATGTGAGGGCAATCTCGCTGCAACATTTGTCACCCTACTGATTGCCAGGGTTGATTTGGCTTATCTGGTTGGCTACACAGGTGTCCCCTTCCTCCCTCAACACTGCATGTTCTTCCCTGCTGAAGCTGCACACCTCTTGAAGAGGGTGACCACCCCTGATAGAGGAGAACCATTCCTTGGTCAAGAGTACATGAGTAGCTGAACTCCCCTGCTCTCAAGACTCCAGCTCTCAAGGTCCTGGCCTCACAGCCAGCCAGATTTTCTTATATAACTATAATCCTGTTCATACAGTTAAAGGTGGCAAATTAGTAGTTATTCCACTTTGTTATTTTTAGACTATGTTTGATGCTATTGTTATTACTTATTGTACTACTCTAGTCAAGATGACATAACTGTTCTAATCAGTTGTTCTTCCTTGTGTGGCAATACTGAGATTGCCTGAGGGGTATAAACAATGTTATGGGCCAGTACCAAAGAACCAGGGGCTAGGCCAAATAGGAAGCAACTTTTCATCCCCAATAAACTGAAGAGATAGGATCTTGCAACTGAATCAACACCCAAAAGTTAGCTACATCTGCAAGACATCTCTGAGAAGTAGTCATTTCCTCGGGGTTCTTGATATTAGTGATGAAGATACCCACCATAACCAACTTATAATAATCAAAGCAGGAATTAAACTGAAAGAAAATAGAAAATGAGAAGACATGGAAGCAAGACATGGATATAATAGCAGACTTCCAAATTGCCAAAGGAAACCCAGGGGTGGGGGTAAATGAGGTGGAACAATTTGAAAGCCACTGACCTAGACTCTCTAAAGTGGTAACAACAGAAATAACAAAGCAAATGAGTGGGGTCTAGAAAAAAATTAAAAGAGAAATAATTTCTCAGGTAATTTCAGAGATGATGACCACAATGAAGGGAATGATTAGTGAATTGAGGGAAGATATAGGTTAAAAATACAGAGATGTTTAGGAAAATGATGAAAACTATGAGTGTCCAACATAGGAAAGAAACGAAATTCATGAAACAAATTCAATCAGATGTCCGAGGGATTAAATTTTCTATTGAAAAGTATACATTGAAGAATTAATTAATATGAGGACAGAATATCAGATTTAGAAGATGGGGTTGTAGTTAGCAAAGGACTGTGAAAATCAACCCAACAGCTTCTAGATGATACAAGAACAACATAAGATTGATCAGAGTCAATGAAAAAAGCAAGAGACAGGGCAAATGACATAATAAGACTCTTCACAGAAGTAATGGCAGAAAACTTCCTAAGCATGGGAAAAGAATTTGACATATAATAAGTGAGATACATAGAATTCCAATAGGCCATGTTCATAAAAATCTACCCCTGAGGCATATAATATTCAGGATTATAGAAATTTAACACAAGAACATAATAGTAAAAGATATTAGAGAAAAGAAACAAATATTTCACAAAAGAAAGCCCACCAGAATTATAGATTTCTCAACACAAGCCCTTAAATCAAGGCGAGCTTGGAGTGCAATATTTCAAGCCCTAAAAGAAAACAATTTCCAACTCAGATTGATGTACCTTGCAAAGCTATCTTTCAAAATTGATGGAGAAATGAGATACTTCCATGACAAAGAACACCTGAAGAAATTCACTGCGACCAAGCCAACAATCCAAAATGTTCTGAAGGACATTCTAGAAACAGATAATGAAGACTAATACTTCCTGGACCCCAACAGAATGATTTTGCCAGGCAAGACAAGTAATTACATGACGGGGAAAATAAGGGAACCAGCAACAGGAGAATAATAGGGCAAGGATTAATTAATATGTGTCAGTTATAACCAAAGTAAATGGTCTCAATTCACCAATCAAAAGAAACAGACTGGCAGGATGGGTCAAGAAACAAGATCCAACAATAAGCTGCATAAAAGAAACACTTTTAACTTAAAAAGAAATTCATACACTAATAGTCAAAAGATAAAGAACAATACACCATGTGATAGGAACATGGGAAAAGCAGGAGTAGCTATCATATTTGCTGACACAGTGAATTTTAAGCCAAGATTGATCAAGAATGGCAAAAGTCACTAAACTCCTGTTAAGGGAAAGATCCAAGGAAGAGATAGCAATCATAAATATATACGCACCAAATACCAGCATACCCAAATATGTTAAATATTCACTGGCAAAAGTATCGATTAAGCACTATAAAATTGTAATGGGGGACCTTAATGCCCCACCGTCACAAATAGATCAACTGCACAAAAATCAACAAAGGAATATCAGAACTGAGCCAAACTTTTGAACAAATGGACTTAGTAGATATCTGTAGAACATAATATCAGAATAAACATTCATCTCAGTTACACATAAAACATTCTCTTTAAAAGACCACATACTAGCTCATAGAACATATTTAAGTAAATGCAAAGGATTTGGAATTATCCTATGTGTATTATACAAACATGATGCCGTGAAATTTGAAATCAATGGCTAAAGAAACCACAAAAATATCATAAACATATGGAAGATAAACAACATCCTCCTGAACAACCAATAAGTCACAAATGAAGTTAAAGAAGAAATTTCTACAATTAAACAATAATGCCAATATAATATACCATATATGAGACACAATGAAAGCAGTCCTATGAGGGAAATATATAACACCAATTCCCATATCAGAAAAACAGAGCCAGCTTAAATAAACGACCTAATGATGAATCACAAGCTTCCAGAAAAACAAATGTAAGTCAAACCCAAAGGTTATAGAAGGGAGGAAACTATAAAGATTAGAGCAAAAATTAATGCAATTGACACTAAGAGATCAATACAAAGAATCAATGAACTTAAGGCTGGTTCCTTGCAAGATTAAATAAAAGGAACAAATCATTGCCTAATTTTATCAATAAAAGGAAACATTCAAATCCATGCAATTTGGAATGAAAAGGATAAAATCACAATGAATCCTTCAAAATCCAGAAGATTATTAATATCTACTTCAAGAACCTGTATTCTGATAAGATGGAAAATACAGAAGAAATGGAAAGCTTCCTAGGTACATATAAATTACAAAGCCAAATTAAGAAGATGTAAAGTTAACAAATGCAATATCAGTCAATGAAATGGATAATGTAGTTAAAATCCCAATAGAAAAGCCCAGGTCCTATTGAATTCACTGATGAATTCCTCAAGAAATTCAGAAAATATCTAATGCTACAATTCCTCAAACTCTTTAATGAAATTGAAAAGGAAGCAGTACTCCCAAACTCATTCCTGAAAGCAAGCATTACCCTGATACCAAAACCAAGGAGGATCCTACCAGTAAAAAGAGCTACAGACCAATCTCCCTAATGAACACAGATGTAAAAGCCCTCAATAAGATACTGGCAAATACCATGCAGTAAATCATCAAGAAAATTGTACACCCTGACCAAGTAGGGCAGGATGCAGGAATGATTCAACATAAGCAAATCAATAAATACAATGCACCATATTAAGATAGTCAGGCATAAAAAATACATGAGCACCTCAATAGGTGCAGAAAAGGCATCTGAAAAAGTCCAACACCCATTCATGATAGAAACAAATCCCTACAGAAAATTGGAATAGATGGTATTTATCTCAATCTGACAAAAGCCATCTATGGCAAAGTAACAGTCAACATCATACTAAATGGTCAAAACCTGAAAGGTTTCATTTTCAAATCAGGAACAAGACAAGGGTGTCCACTATCACCACTCATAGTCAATATAATTCTGAAAACATTAGCCAGAACAATTAGACAAGACAAAGAAACAAAAGTAATGAGGATAGGAGAGGAAAATTGTAAATTATCATCATTTGCAGATGAAATGATACTCTATAGAGAAGACCCCAAAATTTCTAACAAAAGGCTCCTAGATTTAATAACCAAATTCAGGAGAATAGCCGAATACAAAGTCAACACCAAAAAATCAATAGCATCCCTGTACATAAGTAACAAATTCACTGAAAGAGAAATTAGGGAAGGTGCAAGTTTCACAATAGCATCCAAAAACGAAATACTTAAGAATCAACCTAACAAAGAAAGTAGAAGACAATTCCATTGGAAACTATGGTATTTTGAAAAAGGAAATTGAAGAGATTATCAGAAAATGGACAAAATATCCCTTGTTCTTGAGAATGAAGAACCATTATGGTGAAAATGGCCATACTTCCAAAACTGTTATATGGATTTAATGCAATCCTGATAAAATACCAATAGTATGCCTCACAGTATTAAAAAAAAATCCTAAAATTCACTGGGAACCAGAAGAGACCTAGAATAGCAAAAGAAACACTTGGTGAGGGGCATCACAGTCCTTCACTTGAAATTTTACTGCAAAGCTATAGTGATAAAAACAGCATGATACTGGGGGGGGGGGGAAACAGACTAAGTGACCGATGGAATAGACTAGAAGATGCAAAAAACAACTCCAAACACACTTAGTCACCTTATCTTTGACAAAGGGACCAAACATTCTCACTGGAAGAAAAATAGCCTTGATAAATCATAACAGAAAAACTGGCTTTCTACAGCCAAAGACTAAATCTAGACCCATATCTCTCACCCCGCATGAATCTAAAACCAAAATGTATAAAAGATCTAAATATTAATACAGAAACACTAAGTCTTCTAGAAGATAGACTGGGTAAAACTCTCAAAGACACAGGTGTAGACAAAGACTTCATGAATAAAGCCCCAATTGTTTGGAAAGTATCACAAGAATCAACAGCTGGGATCACACCAAGAGAGCAGAGACAATCAACAGTGTGGGTAAAAGTTTAAAAGTTTTTGCCAGCTGTTCCTCAGACACAGGACTAATACCCAGAACATATAAAGAACTCAGAAATGTTCAACATCACTGGTCTTTCAAGAAATGCAAATTAAAATAACACTGAGATTCCAAATCACTCTAGAAATAAATGCTATTTTCAAATAATCAGGCAATAACATAGGCTGGTGGAGCTGTGAGAATAATGGAACCTTTCTCCATTGTTGGTATGAGTGTAGACTGGTGCAACCACTGTCAAAATCAGCGTGGAGAGTCCTTAAAATCTAAATCTAGAGGTTCTGTTTGACCCAGTCTTTTCTTGATATCTTTCTAAAAGAATTAGAAGCATCATACCAGAGTGATATATATACACTCATGTTTACCAACTACTTAGCTATTACAGACTGCAGCACAGTTTGTAATAGCTAAATCTTGGAAAAAGTTCAAATGCCCATCAACTGATAAATGGGTAAAGAAGATGTGATTTTTTATCTGATGGAGTACTACTCTGCCATAAAGAAGGATAAGCTTGAGAAATTTCTAGTTAAATGGACCCACTTTGAGACCATAATCTTAAGTGAATTAAATTGGCCCCACATGTTAAAAAAGAACATGATTTCTCCAATATGAGAAACAAAAAGTGTTAATAAGGACCAAAATATATGATAGATATTGTTGCAAAGTAAGAAAACATGAAAATGTGAAGAGGAACTAGGGAGCAGGGAGTAGAGAAGTGTTGGTCTAATATCCGTTTCTGTCCAGGGTGAACAGGTCCCAAAAACGAGGTACCCGCCGATGAATAAAAAGTTAGAAGAAAAAGAAATACAAGAAAGACAATGTTCTGAGATCCAGGGGCTTACAGTTCTCCTGTCTGCAGCCCCGAATCACCTTTTCTGTAACCTTTTATTGAGATAAAATGAAAGAGACACCTGGGCTACTGGGTGAATATCAACCATTTTAGCAAGAACAATACAACTCAATTACCACAGGCATGAGACTTGACAGGATAGCCAACCTGTCACCATTCCTTTTCTACATAACACAGCAAAACATTTCATGTTGGTGCCAGGGCTTACAAAGCTTTTGTAAGACTTCCTCCAGAACACAGCAACCTAGGCTAGGTTATACCTAAGGCAATACATTGAAAGATTAACTAAAGAATGTGTTCCACAGAGAAGGAAGGAAGGAAGGAAGGAGGGAGGGGGAGGGGAGGGAGGGTAAAGGAAAAAAAGAATAGAAGTTAAACATGGGGGAAAAACCTTCTATAAATATGGAGGAGGAAAGAGGCTGAAGGAAGGGGAGAGAAAGCAAAAAAAAAAAAAAAAGAATTAAGAAATACCATGTACAGGTACAAATTCTGTGTGATGAATGTTATCATTATTCATATCTAAAATGTACCAACAAAATTAATTAATTAAAAAAGAAATACTTGATACACGGTAGACATTTCACACTGCATCTAAGAAGTCATAGTATCATATCGTTTTACAAAAAACAAAAGTATTGGGTCTTTACAGCTATTATCAAAGACAGTGGACCTTGCAAAGGTTATAGATCTGAAAATAGACCAAGGCTTATTGGTTCCTAACCTAATAAATGTAATGACTTCTGCTTCATATTCACTCAAACAGTAGTTGATTTTCTACAAAGATTTTAAAGTTTACTTGTGTTTTATCCTAATATATTTTCTTTCCATTCTTGTCCTTCTAATATAACAGGAGCAAAATAACGAAGGTACAAATATATACAACCTTCTTTCCATTTTCCCACGCCTACCCCACCAGCTAAGGAAACGTTTTGCAGAATAATCAGACAGAACGTGATGGGGAAAGCAAAACAGGGTCCGCAGTAATTAATGTAAAGATGTATTTCATGAAAAACTAAAATATAAAAGCAAAGACTGCAAATTACAGGCACATTCTTGGGCAAGCAATAGAAGAATGGTATCAGTGAAGTGGAGATCCTTTGATATTATTCAGTGTATTCAAATGAAACTGTGGCTATTTAATTACTCTGGAGTGTTGGACTATAGTTCTTTGACTGTATCTCTGCAGTGATTTGATGCCCCAAGATCTATTCATATCATGCTGAGAAAGACTATTGGCATATCTTCTTTGTGTGCAGTTAGCTGCTATATGTTTTTCCTATGTCTTTAGTCTCCTGGAGTTATTGCATAATATGTTCTCCGGTGTTATTGCCTACTATGTCAGCATCCTGACGTTGCACATCTCCACTCCTCCAGCATACTGAGTACCCTCACTTACTTCCCATCCCCCAAATATCACAGTTATCAATTCTGGGTGCCTTCAGACAAGAGAGGAGTTACATTCCACATGCACAAATAATCAAATAATAATTAGAACTAGAGTTTTACTAGAATTCTGCACAACAGAAGGTACTCATTTAACAGTTTCCAACACATCTACAGATAAGAAAAATGTTCACTAAGGCAAGTGTTCTTACCCTATCAATATGTCAAATGTAAGAAAATTGTGTTAACAACAGTAATAACTGATGTAAACACATTAGAACTCCAGTAGTTTAACAGAACAGGCTATGTCTTAGCACACAAATGTCTACTGTTGGTGATTAGCCTATATTCTTCCTCATGGTAATTCAGAGACCCAGCTTTTTTCTATGTTGTAGACTGCAATTCCCTTTACTATCTGGAAAGAGCCATGTAGCAAGCATTTTAGGTTTCATAGGGCCTAAGTTATGACTGCTTATCCCTACCATTACAGTGCAAAGGCAGTCATTTACAATTTGTTAACAAATCAGCATAGTTGAGTTTTAATTAAACTTCATACAGAAGGTTCCTGACCTGCCATGGTTCACCTTATGACTTTTCAACTTTATAATGATGAGAAAGCTGTATGTATTCAGCAGAAAACATACCTCAAATATTGAATGTTGGTCTTTTCCAAGGCTGACATTTACTATATGGTTTTCTTTCAAAACACCAGTGCTCATCAGGGGCAATAGCTTCTAATCAACAACACAATCCCAAGAGTAACAATTCTCATTTTGTTCTGTATACTACGTTGTACTGTGTTTATCAGCTATAATTGTGGTAGTTAGTTGTATTAAATGTGTTTTCAACTTAAAATGTTTTCAAATTACAACAAGTATACCTGATTGCAATCCCATTGTAAATGCAAGAACATCAGCTGCAAGAACAGGCTACAGGTAAAAGCCATAGTTTTTAAGCCCTATCTTAGGTTATTGAAGTCCTCTTCTGGGTTTGTTTCAAACAATTGATTAATGGGGGATCAGAGCATGAAGAATGGGCAGAATTTTCAGCATGCTTGGCTGAAAAATGATATGTCTCATTTTTGTCCATTCCACTGGTTAGAATGTAGGCACACTCACCTCCCAGGAAGTCTGGAAAATAGCTTGTGTTTGCCCAGTAGAAACAGAAAATAGAGTTTAGTGAGCATGTAACAGTCTCTGCCAGAAACATTTTCTTCAATGGTTGTAAAGAGTGTCATATGAGATAATGAGTATGCAAAATTACATGGTAAATTATAATCTGCTACTCAAATATAGAATTCTATTTTTATTATAATTGCTATATGCAATATCTCTATGAATTCCTTACCACCAGAGAATAATAGCTTCTTTAAAAAGAAGAAAGCCTGTGATATAAAAGACACTTAACATTTTTGTATCAGCAGAATATGCAGATTATGCCTCACAATCAAGGAATCACGATCTGTTCCTTCACCTTGGATGACATGAAGTGCCCTGAAAGGTAATCTTCCACTATGGTAGAGGGAAGCTTTACATTTGTAGAAGCTATTACTGGAGTACATCTCAGGTTATCTCAATAGCAAGACTATTTCCTACAAAATTGAAGTTCCCCTATGATACCCTTCAATGCCAGAAACAATAAGTTGGAAATATAAAAATGAAGCTGTCCATAATATTAACTAATTAACTTGAAACTCATGTTTAATATTCTCCAAGAGTAAAGCTCTGAACTGGGGAGATAGGACACATCAGAAAGCATATAAGCCAAGCTAAAAACAAATCTCAGTGTGGTATCTTCAATCGCATTTTGAAGGCCTCACTTCCAAATCATTTAATGTTAGAGATAGGGTCATGGTATTTTTCTGACAGCTTTTTCACAGAGTAGCATGAGTAGTACAATTATTCCACTAATTTCAAAAGGTTTCTCTTCTATTTGTATCTTTTAATCGATGGACTTAAACATGGAGAAATGAGAATGCAAAAGATTAGAATTAATTATATTGAAAAAGGAATAAAGCAGGGATGATTCATTTATTTATCTAACTTTTGGCAAAGCGACAAATTGAAGGGACTTCCTATGAGGCAATTAGCCACCTACAATGTGTTATTTCAAACAAAGCAACAGAATCAGACTTGAAACAGATTTGTAAAGACTTTGGGAATTGTGAGAGTAGGGGCATTTGCAGCCAGCTGTTCTGGCGAGTAAGGACAGCAATACTTCATTTGGATTAGTGGCCTGGGCAGGGACGTGTGTGTCCGTAAAGTGTATAATCTCCCCATTTCAAATAGCTAGGGATGAATGGGCCAGGTGTACACAAGGCCCAGTTTTATCAACAAGTCCTAGTTTACCTCTCTTCCCTAGCACAATTATTAATAGTGTCCTCAATGACTCTCCAGAGGATCCCTAACTTGGATCATATATTATATAGTCATGGTGCCCATGGATATGTGTTGGTGGTGAGATATGCAGAACTTAAGGAAAAGCCACAGATGCCAGCTCCTAACAGCCCCAACCTGGAGGCCTTAAACATGAAACACACAATGAACTTAGCAGAAAGCGAGGAACAAAACCCACGGGTCCATAACAGAAGGATTGGTTATGGCCCTTTCTCTCTCATAAACTGAGAGACAATAGGAAGTAGCAAGAAAACGGCCAGTAAGCACTGATTTGTGAGCTGCCACTTCCCAAGTGAAGCTGAACTAACAGGTGTCTTAACAATCTGCATGAGCTTGATTTAGTCACCACTGCAAACAACCTGCACTTGGAGACCTGAAATACTCCAAGTTTACAAAACTCCAGAATTCCTCCTCTTTTAGGGATGAAATGTCTCTATTTATCAATCAAATCATTTCCTTATATTTGCCTACAGTGAATGTGTTGTCTCCTGATTCATTCTGAGGTTTTTCTTAACCACAAGCATAAAATTTCAAATGGCAGGAGGTCAGAGAGAAGTAAGATAACATCAAATCCCACACTTCTCAAGATATAGTGAAGTGCTCAGAGATGATACATGGCTGACTGCACAGAATTAGCCAGTCGGAAGCCTCTGAGAACTCCGAACCAGCTAAACACTTTACCCAGTATCCCTATATCCTATGTCCAAGTCACCACACACACCAGCACTTGCCTCCTGTTGGTTATCAGTGCCTGCATTTCTTTGCTATCACCAATATGAAGAAGTGGTCCTCTCTAGGAAATTTCAGAAAAAGGAAATGGGTTCAGCATTTTGCCAGGGAAAGAAAGCTAACTGCTCACTTAAGCCATTTTTCCAATTTCAGTAATGAGTAAACTTGGTTTTCTTTGCTGATGAAATAGTATCAGTTAGGAGCAAATGAAATTCTTCCCTTCCACTTAAACCTTCCCCAAACCATCTTCTACTTTGCTTGAGGAGAAAATCTCTTTCTAAATTCAAAGAAAGAATCTTTCCATAAGTCTACTCTTTTATTGTCTCTTTGAGACACAGTCTGACTATGCAGTTCAGGCTGGTCTTGAATTCACTTTATAGCCCAGGCTGGCCTTGAACTTGCAACAATCCTCCTGCCTCAGCCTCTCAAGTGCTGAGATTACAGGCGTGCACCACCGTGCCCAGCTCCATGAGTCTACTCTTATATTCCCAAAACCTGACCTAGTGTCTATAGTTATTTATTTATTTAACTTATGTAAATTAATACTTTAAGGAAGAAATTCACCAAGGTAACATGCAGCCAAAATTTAAGAATTTGTTGGCCAATATGCTGCAATGTTATATAACCCTAGACTCATCTCATCTCATCTCTGCCAGGACTTGTGTTGAGTCCAGGAGCCAGTAGAGAACAGACACCAGAAAGAACAATCTTAGGAACGGAGCCAAGCTAAGCCGAACAGGAATGAGTTTGCAGAAAAGTCACTGACTCGAAGTTGAGAAGAGACTCCTTTCTGAAAGGTTACAGAAAAAGGTTGCAAAAGAATGACAAAATAATGCAGAAGGTGAGTTCTTTATTGGGGAAAGATAATAGCAACTGGCATATGTAAGAATGAGGACCGACGCCAACGGCCGATGGCGGAAGAAATATTGCCTCAAGTTGGCTTAAACATAAAAGAACGTATTTCCTGAAATAACTGACAGTCCAGGGAAAGTGGACTTCTAGATTGAGTAAGTCAGAGATCCAAAATGTATCATGGTGGGTTCAGGTCCAATCTTTGGCTTCACAGTCACCTCAGCATCAGTATGACCTCTGAGTGACAGCACAGTGACTAAGCACGAGTGACATCCAGGTAACAGTGCCCACAGGAAGAAGAGACAATCATTCCCTATGGCTTCCTCGCTACTTATTTATGTGTGTGATGTTCATCTATTTTTGAAGTATGCGTGCTCTTTTTACTATTAATGAGGCTCGTAATCCCTTGACTATAATTTTCACCCTGTATGTGAGCAAACATAATTCTTATAGCCAGAGTTTACTTTTCTCCTTCCCAGTAAGGGAACCTTCCCAGGGAGTTTTCAGAATCTTCCCTCTCTCATCTCAATAACCAAAATAAAATTCTGAGGGTTTCCTAAAATACTGGCATAACCCAATGGGAAGCCCCTCGCTAGCCTTAGAGGAGTTATAATTGGCCTATAGCCACATGGGGAGGGGTGAATACATAAAAATAGTTATGTCAAAGAAGAGGGAGAAAAGGTGACTGCCACATCAGTAACCATCAGTACTCCAGGGCAAGAGGATTAATGATAAATTAGCAACTTTACTTAGCTCCATAACATAGGAAGATTACAATAATCCCGAGGAAAATATCTTACCTGGGTGTAGTGCTTGACAGTTTATAAACTCTACTCTGAAGTAGATAAATACAATTATCCCATCTTTACAGATAAGGAAACAAGGTTCAACTGATTGAAATGTGGAATTAAATAGTGAGAAAGTTGGCAGTTGCATTTGGGAAATAATTTAGTGAAGATTTCTCTGGTTTCTTGAACAAAAATTCCAAGTTATAAGCTTTCAAGTGAGTGCCCAATATAGCCATCTCTAAAGCCATGTGTAAAGTAATTTTTCTGCTCATAACCATATTCCTTTTGGTATAATATTTATTCATTTGTTCACTTATTTATTCAATAGGTTCTATGTGCAAGACAAATTGTCAAGTACTTGGGACTAAAGAGATGAAAAATATTTCACCTCCCTGTATTCCTGAGTTCATGAGACACAAAACAAAAGCATGGATCATAGTTCCTAGTTCACAGATGACATTTACTAAAAACATGTAAATATGGAGGCAAGGTGGAGCCAGAGCAGCCAGTACACATCCTACCACACCCAGCTCTAAGCCTGCCTCGAGGCTGTGGCCTCCTGCCTCTCCACTCTGTGGGCGGCTGCCAGTGGGGAGCGGTGGGGTGCATCGGCACCCACATCAGAGCCACAGCAACTCCCAGGGATCCAGCCAAGGAACAAACGGGAACCGGAGCACAA
>PVLD010028309.1:0-19561 GCA_004027595.1 Dinomys branickii
AATCAAAAGAAAAAAATCTACAGCAGGATAAATGTGAAAGAATTCTATGTAGACAAATAAACTCTAGAACACAAAAGACAAAGAAAACATCTCAAAACAAGCAGAGAGAAAGGGCAGATTACCTGTAAAAGAATGAGTTTTAGTAGAGCCAGCCTGTCAAAAAACAATGAAAGTCTGTGGGGGGGGTCTTCAGTGTGCCAAGAAAACATAAATCATAACTAAAAACCCTCAATGCCATCCCCTAGGAATGCTATCTTTCAAACTCAAAGGCAAGTTAAAGATATGTTCAAACACATAAAAAGAGAATGTTAACATCAACAGACTCAAAGGATCTTAATAATAAACTTGAAACAAAAAAGGATCAGAAAAAATTACACAAACCAAAGAAGAATAAATGTATGTGTGTAAGCAGACACATTACCACACATTTTCAGTGAAGAGCAGCAACCAACCACACTATTAAAGAGAAAGTGACATGAGTAAAGTATCACTTAAAGCTAACACGCAAACCAGGAGACTTGACTGATATTAAAGAACACTAAGGTTCCAGAAAAGACAAGTCATTATTGCTTACTTTGTCCCTGTAAAGTACATGCACATTTAATTCCTTTTCTGTTATAAAATTTTCAAAAATTCATTTGTCTTCTAAATTGGCAGATGACGAAAAATGAAACAAGTTACAAATCTATATAAAAGGTAAAAGCAAAGAAAAATGAGAAAGAAGAATCTAAAAAGGAAAAAAGAAGAGAAGAATGAGGGGCAGAAGCAAACTTGGAAAAAACATCAATTGAAAATTTAAAATGAACTATTACATATGAATTCTAGTATGGTTTTATAATCAATACAAAAAGGTAAAGTTATGAGATAAAAACAAAGATTACCAGACAGATCAAAAGAACCATCTATATATGATTTGCAATAAATATTCCTAAAACATAAATGATAAACTGCAATGAGTATCTATTTACATGAAGTTCAAAAGGACACACAAACAAATGATATGGTAACTACCAGTGTACATATCATGAATTATAATCAAATAGTTTCCATAGGACAGTGAGGTCATCCTGGATATGGATACAGAACTTAAAAAGAGACACGCATGATAGTTTCAAGGCAAGACAATATTTATAACTCAGCCTCAAAGGGCATCTATTCTACAGTTAGGACAAAGTCTTTTAAATATGTTTAATATTTTATAAAAATAACTTTTAAAATAAGCCAATGAATTAGTAATGTCAGAGATTTTTCTTCAGGTCATGATACGAATGAGTACACTGATCTCATTTCCACAAGCTTTTAACTCCAAGGCCAAACTTCTCCATCTGCTTCATTTTTTCTTTTAATCCCAGAAATGCACAGGAACTAGATTCCAAAACTGACACTGATGAAGTGGAATGACATTCAGTAGCTGCTCATCTGTTTTTGTGTAAACATATTTTCCTGCACGATTCTCCATTATTTTCTCAAAGTTATAGTTATCAACTTAAACCTAGTTCTAGAATGTCTTTCAAAGTCTTCTAACAAAAGGATAAGTTTAGTGAGAAAATATTTCCTTTAAACTTCAAAACGCAAATTTTTAACTGTATTTAAAATAAGCCTAAAGTTTCGTGGGTGTAGCTCAGTGGCACAAGCACCTGCGTGGCAAGCACAAGGTCCTGAGTCTGATTTCCGGCACTGAAAACAAAAACAAAACTGAAATAAGCCTAAAATCACAAAACACAAAGATTTCACAGAACTCACTTTCTGAGATAGAAATCTTACCCCTGACAGAAACATCATATTGAGAAAATGAAGATATATTCTATAATTAATTTGGCATATACATATATGGTTATGAACTATAACTGCTTGAAATCAATCATGTGTCACTTCTTTATGTTTTTACCCAAATGTATTCAATCATTCAAATATAATTATTGATTATGTCAAGATTCACTATAAGTTATATTTGACAAGTTGAGGAAGTTGGGCTTTTCTCTAATGGTCAAAACTCTGTCATCAAGAATATTGAATGATCAATAAATCTCATCAAACAGAACTTTTGTGATCTTCACATTAAGTCTTCATAAAACAAACTAGTTCTCACATAATTCTCTATCTTGATAGTAAAATGTTGACAAGGCCCATAATTACTAGCCACAGTTTCAGAAGTTGATGAATGAGTCTGAAGATATTACATATTCAGGGCAGAGCACAGAAAAGCTAATTTAAGGATGGAGCCTGACTTTTCCCTTATCAGATATAAAGAAATTCTGACTCCAAACCAGTTTGGAGAATCATCATTAATCAGCTCACTTGTTCCTGTCTTTTAATCTATTCATAGCAATAAATAATTTCTAACTTTTAGCTATTCAGTGTATCACAACTTTAACTACGACCTCAGAAGCTTACAAAACTAAGAATTGCAGCTAGGAATTTGGTGCTATACATACATAAATAAGAAAACATGAAAACTGCCTTAAGGCAGGGACATCGTAACTGGAAAGTTCAAAGACTGGCTCAAAGGCATAGGTGGCAAGTTTTCCTGAGTCATTCCTCTACACTAGAAAAAGAAATATTCTCAAATATCTTGTCAATTCTGTCTTTGCATATTAGGGGTACAATCTCAGAAAAGCTCTTCCACTGATAAGATTTTTCCATTCTTTTCATTTAAAAGGACTACTTCATGGAGAGAAGATACGGATTCCTACTAAGATATTCTAGAACTCTCCAGGCTTACAGAAAAATACCCCAAGTACTGGCATTTGTTTTAATAAACTTTTACAATTAAGGACATACAGCATAATTTCCAGTGTTTTAGGTAAAATAAAAAAAAACAGTCCTATCTATTGTAATATGTATAAATTCCCACATAAAATCCTTCTGTTTTAGTTTCTTAAAAAGTAGGAAGGGGAAGAGGAACGGGAAAGAAGCAGCCGTGCACACTGGACAGTACATTTCCAATTACACTGAGACATAATGAATGAATGTCCGCAGTGTCCAATGCTGACAACAGAATTGTGAGTTGTCCCCCCAGCTGACCCCAAAATATCTTTTTCCTACATTTAAACTCCATACAAGGTTGGCTTACATTTGCTTTGTTTACTCAGTCCCCGCAATGTAACTAGGCAAATAGGTGCTCAGTGAGTATTTTTTTAAAAAATACATTTTACAGTTACAGATTACGCTGGAAACTGAAGATTTCATCTAGGAATATACCTGCTGCATTCCTGGACTCATTCTCAGCTTCTAACAACAGCCAAGGCGAGAAGGAAGAAAATTAAAATCAAAACCTTCTTAATCAACAAATCCCTGCAACATTTCCTATGTGATACACAAGGTGCTCAGCAAACTGAGGTAAATAACACATATGCTCATGCTACCATTAGCTTACAGGCTAAAAAAACAGACTCAATGCGGCAAAATAGAAAAATATACATAAAACTGAAATACACTAAAGATTCTTCACTTATTCTTCGAACTCTTACTTAAACCTCACTTATTCTCAAGTATCAAAAGTAGGGTCTTTTGTTTTAAATAATCGTATGCTCAAGGACTGTTCTATATTATAGCCTGACTTCAGAAATTTGCAAAAAAGTTCTTAGAACAGCAAAGGAATTCTCTTCTGTATCATTAACCTCCAATCACAGTATGCCGCTCTAGCCTTCCTAGTACACACACACACACACACACACACACACACACACACACACACACACTATTATTATGTAAAAACATTAGTTTCCCAGACAATAAAAGGGTTAAACTGATCTTGCTCAGATGCTTACAGCTCAGAAATTCTCTGATTCTGACTATTCAGACACTTCATAACAACTTCTGCATAAATTCTTTCCAGAATACCCTGGGTGTACCTTCCAACCTAATTCACAGTTATCATACAGTCTATGTATCTTGAAATCTCCCCTTTCAGACATACAAATTATCACAAACACGATACTTCAAGTACATCTTGGTTTTTTATTTTGTTTTTAACAAGTCTGCCTCCTGCTATCTAATGATCTAACAATTTTAAATATAGACAGTTTATCAAAATTACGCTCAGTTTTCAATTGTATACACTATTATTTCTTAAAGGCTTCAAATATTAATCTCTCTCTCTCTCTGAAAGTCTAAAAATTGATTTATATAACCAACTATGGTAGTGTTTCCAGATAAAAATAAAAGAAACTCAGTTACATTTGGACCTCGGAAAAACAAGTTTATTTTAGCGTCTGAAATTCAAATTTTATTGGGTGTTCTACATTTTTATTTGGTAAAAATAACACCAACCTATGGGCACCTAGAAACATACCATTCCCATCCAAGTAAATATAGTATTTTCTGCTATATCAAACAAGAATCCGCAAGTATATATACAACACCAAAATTCAGACCAGTCGCATTAAATTGATAGCTTGTGATACTGACTGTTCTTTAAAAAAGCACCTCAAATTTTTTAAAATTCTACAAAACAAATGCTTCCTTTAAGCCCATGAACTATGTACTACTCAATAACCGATACAAAAGGTACTGCGACTGAGTATTTCTTCATGCATATAAATGCCATGTATTCAAATTCAAAAATTGTTTAACAGTTATTCATTTGAAGACATTGTGAAGTTTTAAATAAAAACGACTAATTAGTGACATCTCTTTACCTTGGTAACATGCCCTGTTATCTGCTATTCATTTCGATAAATTACCTCACAGGATTGCTGGTCAGAGACACTCGGAGGGACTCCAGGTGCATGGCAAGTCTCTCATCTGAAGACGCCATTTTCAATTCATGGATGAATTCCTGAGGTGAGAACTGTCGGCTACTTTTAAGACTTCCCTGGAAAATAAGTTTTTAAAAATTTAAGTCATAAATGTTATCCATGAAATAACAAATTAATCCCACCTCTCCAACTAACAGCTGCAGACAACTACTCTGACTACTACTCTTCCAGAGTGTAAAGGAGTGATATCCTTACTCTTTCTACCCATGAATCTATAAAATAATAATCCTTGACATCCACAAAAAAAAATAACATAGCATCAAAAGGACTTCAACCTAAGTGTTTTTGCAAATGCAAACTGTGCTAAAGAAACACTGTGTATCACAGGAAATATCGTTAAGTATAATAGTATATTCTAGTCACATTCAAAAGAAATATGAAAACTCAGTACAGGAAATATCTTATTAAAATCAGCGCTCTAAGCAATATAGGAAAAGCTCTTAGGTCACTGATTCAGACAATTACTATGGAATGTCTTATTCTAGGCAATTTAGACCTTGAAACTATCAAACTCTAAATCTAGGAGGAGAAACAGCAAGAATTACCTCTTTGACACAGAACTAAGAGACCCAAAGGAGGAATACAGCACCAACATGAGGCAGGGCAGCTTGCAGAAGCCTGAGTTACGGGAAAGGTACATAAGAAACTATGTAATGGAAAAATCAGAAAGGAATTCAGACCAAAACAAAGCAAGTGCACACCCACAGAAAACAACAAAAACAATACAGTTCAAAACAAAGGCCACAGGGGGGTACCTGCGAAGCCACTGCACCAGGACGCACTTCAGCTTCTCAGGGGAGTCTGGGGAGGATCTAGTCCCAGATGAATTACAGGGTGGCAGTGAAGTCTCTCCTTGGACACTGAGGGCCTACTAAGTGAGCACTAAGTGCTGAGAATTTTATGATAAACAAAAGAGAAAGATCCCTCCTCCTTCTGGCTTTATTCTGGCTGAGAGAGGCAGGCAAAAAAAATAATCAATGTGTATTATAACCAGGGTATTTTAAACAGAGAAGATAAAAGCAAGAAAAGGCGAGGAGGAGCTCAGTGCGTGGCTCACAGTTTTAAGGTAGTCAGGGAAAGCCTCACTTCCCAGCCCTCAGACTTGGGTGCTCACACACAGAGCTGACAAAGAGGGCTCACGGTGCAGGTAGCTGAGAAAAAGGAAACGAGGAAGCATGCGACGGAGGGAGCTGAGAACTTCACAGGCCACCAGCTACGAAGGGAATTCGGGATTGTACTCCGAGACAGAAAGCAGAGGCCTGTTCCAAAAGGGTGCACGTATGTGTGCACGCAGGGCATATGAGGATGTCGACGTCGTCGGAAAGAAAACCCTAAATTATATCTAAGGTACAGATTAAACATCCAAGGGCAAAGGCAGGAGCTGTACATACTCAAAAGCAGATTTGAGATGGCAGGAATTTTTTTCCTTCTCACTTGTTTTATTAATTTGCTGTAATTTTATTTGAGAAAACATAATCAAAGTACAAAACAATTTAGTCCTAGGAAGACAGGCTGTTTTTATTCACATCAGCATCACAGTGGTAATTTATTAAAGAAAAACTCTATGGCAAAATCTCAAGAGAATTACTGATGATAAAGAAAATAGAGGTGAAAAAAGTGGTGAAAGCAGTGAAAACGAACATCCAATATTTACTATCATCATGGAAATAAAAATATAATCAATTCTCTCTTTTTTCTTTTTTTTTTTTTTTTTTGCGGTACTGGGGATCGAACTCAGGACCCTGCACTTGCTAGGCAAGCGCTTATTCCGCTGAGCTATATCCCCAGCCCCTTATATTCAATTCTCACTAACATTTTATCTCTTAATATCTTTTTTGCTTAAAACTATCAAAGTACTGTTTGGTCAATGGAAAAAATTTGTGCACCCATATCAAAAGTAAGTTTTCAGAGTATGACGTTTTCCTGCCAAGTATCACTTCCTAACTAGTCTCTCATTCTCAGGTTGTACATTGCTTGTAAATGTCTTGACATCATGGACAGTTCAAGCTTTCATTCTTTGCACCCTTGGCATAACCAGCATGAGGAAGAAGAAGAACTCCTCTGGCTCTTCAAATAGTAAGAGTATCTCCGAAAGGACTTAACATGCAGAACATGTGGCACCAACTACTCAGCAGTACTACAAGCTACCTCATGAAGATACCAGTAAAGAGACTTCACAAAAGAAGACACATGAACAGCCAATCATCATGAAATGACAAGTCCAAGATCCCCCGCATCAGGGAAATTCAAATTCAACCACAAACAGTGAGGAGAAGTACCTATTACACATCGTCAAACACAGTGAGTATTTGAAACATTAGAGATGTGGAATGGCTCCACCACTTTGAAAAAGCCTTGGGCAGTTCCTTCAAAGGTAAATATTGATTGACCATATGACCCAGTGATTGCATTGCTTAACTAGGTGTTAAGCAACACATGAAAACATAAAAATTCATTCATACACGTTCAGAATAGCTTTGGTCTTAATATCCAAAACCTGGGAAAAATTCAAGTATTTGTCAATAAATCGCGGTATATCCAAATAGCATAATACTATCTCATAACAAAAAGAAAGCATTTTCGACAAATGCAATCAGATACATGAATTAAGCAAATTAAATTGAGTTAAATCCAAATGAAAAAGAGCACGAAGAGTCTGGCTCCATTTCCACAGGAGACCAAGCCCAGCCTGGCAGTCTCCTCTTCGGGGCCATCCATCATAGTTCAGGCACAGAACAGAGGTGAGAATCTTTCCTGTGTTTGTCAGCTGAGATAAAGAAGGGCAACATTTTAAACGGAGGCAGTAAGTAAATTTTTTCCCAATAAGTACTGGGAAGAACAGACTAAAGCCATTGGATCAAATAATCCTTCACACTGATTTTTTCCAGTTTGGGAAGTTATTGCCTCAAGGCCTCTGCACTTGCTCCTGAGAACCCTGCTTGTCACACTCTCTCTGCCTACCCAACCCTCACTACCACCGCTAGCTACACACCCTGGGCCCAGACTTACTCCCATATGTCAGTTAGACGAGAACTGTGAATGACTCCCCAAAACCCTGCCGACCCATGGGCCTTGCAGGAGCCATGCACAAAGTGCCCATCTATGCTTTTATCGTCGTAACATTCGGTACATGTATTAAAATAACCCAAATTAGTACTTATTTAAGGATGGAATGAGCACCTACTGTGTTCCAGACACCAATCAGTGGTACGGATACAGAAGTGAAATAAAAGTCAAAATGACTGCTGGATTTCTGGATTAAACCAGAACACAGTACCACTTATTCAAATGGAGAAGATGAATGAGTGTGCATCCTAGGTGAAATCACTACTTAAGAGTCATCCAATGGCATCTTTCTAAGACAACGTTTGTGTGGAGACCAGAATGAAGAGGAGAGAGCTGAGGAAATGAAAAGCAAATACAGGGCCTGGGATATAGCTCAGCAGCATAAGCACTTGCCTGGCAAGTACAAGGTCATGAGTTCAATTTCTGTTACCAAAAAAGTATATATATAAATTGGGGCTGGGGATATAGCTCGGTGGAATGAATAAGTGCCTGCCTGGCAAGCACAAGGTCCTGAGTTCAATCCCTAGTACCACCAAAAAAAAAGGAAAGGAAAAGAAAAGCAAATACAAAGCCCCAGGCAGCAGTGAATCTGGCATATTTCAGAGCAGGAGGTTCAACTAATTTTCAGTGAGCATGACACAGAGACACAGACAACAGATTCAAGTCTGAGGCTAGAGGCAGAAAGGTGACTGCAGTCCGAGCACTCAGTGCCTCTTTGTAACTCTTAAGCTAAGGCTGACTTTTTAAAGATTTGTCAACAAGAGGAGGAAAAGGACAAGCACCAAGCAACAGCCGCCCACAGCAGCAGAAGCAACTGAGAACATATGTACCACACGAAGCCTAAAATTTTTACCAACCTGCCACTTAAGTAAAACTTTGTCAGCCCCTTATAGGACCTTACAAACCATCAGAAAGACTTTAGGTTTTATTCTAAGTGGGACAAAAACTATTAGACGGGTCTGCACATACAAAGTATGGCATGTTTAATTGATTATTCCTATGATGCTGTGGCAAGAGATCATGCATAGCAAACAGTCGAACAAAGAGACAGCTTAGAAAGCGTCTGTGCTTGCAGAGGTGCCAGGAACGGGAGGCACAAGATCTGACTACCACGAAGGTGGATTTTCTCTGTAGCCCAGAGAGCATTTGCTGATAATTTGTATGAGAAGTGTGAATAAGGCAAAATTTAGTGAGAAGGTCTAGGATTTTGGTCTCAACAAGGTGACCTACAGATGACTGTCAGCTTGACAAAAGCAGCAGCAGTAGTGGACTGGGGATAAACCTGATCAGAAGTTCAGAAGGAAAAGCAAGAATAAGCAGCGCAGACTATTCTTGAGAAGAATAAAAGGGAACAAAGATTTACTGCAGTATCTAGAGGGGAATCTTGAGTCTGACTTAGCATAAAAGAAAAAATATTATGTCTGCATGCTGATAAGAATGACCAAGCAGAAGATGATGGTGGTGGTGGCGGTGGTGGTGGCTGGTGGTGGTATAGGAACAGATGCAGGAAAACAAACAAAAGCAAAACCTCTGTGCACAGGTGAGAGATATGCCCTACTATACAAGAGGAGGAAGTAATTTTCAGTTTCAGGTAAAATTTTTCACTGTATGAAGACCAAAGCTGAGCTTAAAAGAATAGATTCTGATAGCTTTGGTGATTCACAACTAAAATAGGACAGTCCTACTCTGGCTACATCACTATTCTCAGTAAAAGCAGTGGCAATATAACCAGGTAAAGCGAAGGACCCAGAACTAACACTGCTTTCAGAAAAGAAGGAAATGCTCTAACAAAGAATGATGGTAGGATATCCACATGCTGATCAGGGCTTGCTCACCAAGTGGGGTCACTAAGGAAAGATGAGTCACTGTAGCCTCCCTCGAGATGTAAGGTGTGCTCGAGCATAGGTGCAGAAGAAGTGGGCGATTTATTTTAACAAAGAGCAGGGTTTATATGGACAGAAAGGCAAATGAACTGGTGGTTAGTGTCAGAGAACAGAACTGTGGATCTCAGATAGATAAGAAGGGAAGTAACAGTGTGGAAAGGCAGAGGTGATGGACGTAAAAAAAAGCTAAGGCAATGGATTAGCATATCCAATAGGGGCATAGAATTCTTAACATGGGGATACTATGTAAGTGGGAGACAGTGCTCAGGAAAGACGGTCTATACATCATGTTTAAAGATGGTTTTCTAGTATCCCAGGTAATAAGTGGCTAAGATTTGGTAGAGAATAAATATCACTGGGAGTGATGAAGTCAAGAAGTAAGAAAATACTCCCCCTAGCCCCCCAGGGATTGAACCCAGGGCCTTTATACCAAACTATATCCCTAACCCTTTTCTTTAATTCTTATTTTGAAACAGGGCCTTGCTAAGCTTCCCAGGCTGAACTTGAACTTGTGATTCTCAGGTCTCAGCATTCTCGAGTGCTGGGACTGCAGGCCTGTCCCCACAGGCCCGGCTAAAACGTGAAAGGTTAGCTGGATCATGTATGTGAGAGAAGCCTTCAAAGACTGGGGCAGCAGTAGTAGCAGGAAGAAAAGCAGTAAGCCACGTAACCAAATCTTCCAGGAAAGAGGAGGAGTCCGTTCGCACAAGCTCACTTCTTTGTGCCCTGTCTCTTTCTGCCTAATTCATTTGCCTACCACCAGGTCTTTGTAAAACCTCTGCTATTCAATGAATGAATGCAATTACAATAAAATGGAATACACGGATAGATGACTGAAAGAAAAAAGGAGAGCAAAAGAAGCCTCACTCACACACACACTGAAACAAATTCCAAATTAAAGAACTAAAGATGCAGGAAATAGTCCAACAGTTTGAGGAATTAATTTTCAACATAATTTCCCCTTTCACTACACTTATTACATTACTATCAAAATGTAAGTGTGAAACAAAGAAAATTGAGGGGAGAAATGTAACAATTTGAAAAACTCCTTTTCAGCACAGGTCTTGCGTTTCTTTCATTTCACCTAACTTCAAGGAAGTGGCAAGGAGAGGGAGCTTGGGGAGGACACTGCGGATCTCTAAGTCCATTAGCCATGAAGATGAAAATACTTGGAAAGCTTTATCCCCGGTGGCATCAAAACACATTAGTGAGATAAGGATGTCTGCCTGACATGAGAAAAATTAGAAGGCTATTTATCCAACATAATTTTTAAATCTTTTTTAATCCCTTAGTAAATTTTATTCTAAAAGACCAAATGCAGGATAGCAAAAAAAAAAAAAGTATACAGATTATATTTGTCATGTTCTTTATTAAATGTATTTTAAGGTATAAAAAGTAATATACCTTTAAACAAGCTCATTTCCCTGACCATTTCTATTTCTCTAAACCAAACAATCTTTCTTTCTCTATGTAACTATTACAGGTAATGGTTACCATTTCCTTTGACCTGTCTTGCCCAGATTCCTTTGTTCCCGCCTGACCGCCTGCCTGTTATCTGTTTATGTGGAGGTTATTCTGTACATGTTTCCTCACCATTCTCTCCCATTTGTTTGGAGAGTAATTTGAGGTACCATTTCTGTGACAAAAATGCATTGTGTTTCCAGTTACCAGGATAAAATATTGAAGAACTGACCTCCTTCATTTTTCAAATAATTGAGTAATTTTCATATAATCTTGAGGGATCTATTTTTAAAACAGTAAAATGAAAACCTGAGTCTAGAATGTCCACACACTGCAGGAGGACGACACAGCACACTATACTCTATATGCAGTAGTTTCTTAAAGCAGTTTGCCTAGGCTACCTAGACATCACAGGACTCCTTCGTGGTCACTACCCGCTCACTGTGGACTGTTATCCAACGAGCCAAACGACACTGTATTTATCCCCCCAGCAGGGAACCCATACAAAACTCATAATGCAGCATCCGAAACTGCAACCAACTGCTTGGTTTTTCAATCACACTGAAACCTATGATGAAACCCACATTGCTTTACCATAAGGACACAAAACATAGCCTCTAGAGATTAAAAAGTGAAAAGTTGGGCAACTGGTATGACTAGTTGAAACATTAAGTTGGTAAAGATAGTTATTAGATTCTAAAGATCTTTCTCCATCACATCTATTTTGTAATTTTAAGGAGGTGAATTGGGAATGGGAAGCCACACCAGAAAATGCAATCAATGTAAAGACAACATTTTCCTAATGACCAGTGAATACACTCAGGCTTGTCTTACACAAGCGTATATGTCTGCCTCCTTGGCTCTTAAGACAGTGACCATAAGTTAACTGCCTTGGTTTCTCATTTGTATTGAAATTCCTAAACTTTTGGTACCTGAATCATTCAGGTGAGGAGACTGAGATGATGTAAAATGCCAAAAATATTTAAAGAAATAGTTGGCACTGGGATGATACAAAATGCCAAAAATACTTAAAGCAATAGTTGGCACTGATAATATTTGAAGAAAACAGCCAACTCAGCAGAGTACAAAACAAGGGTAAACACAGTGGCTGCCAAGAGGATAATTATAATCTAAATTACCATCATGTATATCACTATTTAAATGCATTGCAATAATTTCCCTGCATTTTTCAAAAGATTTCAAGCATCTCTAATGTCACTGATCAACAGAAACACTAGGCTTTCACTGCAGCATGAATTACTCATTTCTGAACATTCACAACCCAAACACTTCTCTAGTGCCAATAAAATCTGTTACTCTCCAGTGATTTTAAACAAACTCCTACCAGAAACATGGATGCTGAAAAGTACTACGGGAAGGTACACCCACCAACCAAAACAAAATTTATCAAGGATTGCCCTTAAAGAGTTAGGTCCTTTGACACACACTTAATGAACACAATGTGCTAAAATACCTGTCTACAATTTTGGTACATGCTTTTACTGTACACAGAAAATAGCATTTGTTGAAAGTTTAGAATTACTAAGTACAGTTTACAATAAAATATGATAAAAATAAAAATAAACCACCTTGCTGTTCTCCTTTTTGTCTAAAAGATATACATAAAGAAAAAAACCTAACAATCCAATGCTAATATTAGACAATTATACATTAACTTGAAATAATAAAAGAAATTCAACACACTATGTTCTGGTATTATCTATCCATATTCGACCAGTATCAATCTCCTTTCTCTTTGCTGGCAACCAAGAACTAAGGATCTCTGCTCTACCACACAGTTCTACCAGGTTACCAGTATGAATCTGTAGCTTTTTAAGTGTGTGCGTGTGTGTGTGTGTGTGTGTGTGTCTGTGTGTGTGTGTGTCTGTGTGTGTGTGTGTGTGTCTGTGTTTACAGGAGGGGAGTGAAAAGGAGGGAAGCTGAGCTACATAGAGAAGGGGTGTAGGTGGTTTTGTGTACACATACAGCATGTGTAATACAGATGTACAGTTAGCATTCTGTAACAGGAGGTTCTGCATCTGTAGATTCAACAAACAGCTTATTGAGAATATGTTTTTAAAACTCCAATGTGTACTACACATATACAGACATTTTCTTGTCATTTTCTAGCTCTGTATAAAAGGGACTAGAAGTAAAGACATACTAATAGAAGAACTAGCCTCGGGGCTTCTTTTTAAATACCATTCTCCACTAAAAAGAACCTGGGCTCCTTGAAAAATGGCTGATTGCAGGGATCAGGAAGAAGAGGAAGATCATGTGAGACCATGCACAAGACAGCGGAGCAGCAGCACTCGCAATATCACAGGCAAAACAGGGAGGAGGAATTAGCGAAAGTGGATTTCCTCTGGGCAAGTCTAGAAGGACAGAGGTAGGAAGTGACTGTCTAAAGGGTCCACAGGTCCTTTCTGACTTGAAAAAAATGTTCTGGAACCAGATGTCTGCATAACATTGTGAAGATAACAAATGGTCCTGAAATATGCACTTTAAAATGATGGATTTTTATGTTGTGTAATTTGTAAAGTAATGCTAAAGATTTTGTAAAATATTTATGAATTAGGAAAAAAATCAGTTCACACTGTTTGCTAGTTTGAGAAACTATCTTGGGAAAGGAAAGGGCTGTGACGTCGGAATACACAGGCACTGTCCTATTTCCCCAGCTAGTACTGATTTCCTGGGTGTGTTTGTTCAGTTTATCAAATGGTATATTTAACATTTGTGAATTTTACTATATGAACATAATCTAAAAGTACTAAAAACCATTTTGAAATTCACTGAAATGCATAAGTCCTAAGTCTTTAATTCAGTTTTAAAACATGCCACTTAAAGTATTTTACATAGAATACCATCATAGTGTGCACCTCTAATCCCAGCACTCAGGAGGCTGAGGCAGAGGATCGCTATGAGCTGAAGGCCAGTCTGAACTACATAGTGAGACTCTATTTCAAAAACAAAACAAACAAAAAAACACCCATTAAATATATCCTGGATAAACAATAAAGTTAAATGAAAAGTCACACAGATTCAAATAAGGCCACTTGTTCTCACTGAGCATCTCTGGTTTCAACGGAACAACAAACTGTGATTTAAAGATTTAAAAAACAGCCCGAAGCTTGGGAGGGAAAGCTGATGAAATAAACATGGATGCTCTCATTCGCCTGCCTCTGTTCGATGGGGCAATGAAGGGTACTGGCACATCTGAACAGATAGGAAAAATCACTGATGCTCTTAGTCATTGGTTCATTATCTTCTTTATTGTGTTGATTATGTTTATGTTAAAACGGAAAAAAGCACAACAAAACTTCATTGGGCACTTACCAAAAGGGGGTGGGGGCGAGAAAACACCAGCTGCTTCAGTCTTTAAAATTGGGCGATTTGTTTTTCAGTCCCTCCACGGAACTGTGCAATTATTTGCCTCCACAATTCTGAGTTGCATTTTCAAGTGTCACAGCTAACATTTACAGTTTAAGACTGTTATTCTCTTTTGCTAATTTATTTTCCTTGATTTCGGAAGACACCTCACCACCCATACATACATGCTACCTTAGCCTGTAAATCTAATCTGTCTGTAAACAGCTAAAAAATACAAATGGTGCAAATCTAATACACTTTCTAGATTACTCTTCAAATAAATAACATATAAATATGGGACAAAAAATAAATAGGAGAAAGAAACAAAATCTTTGGATCCTATTCCATTAAGACCAGCTATGGGACTCTGAGTTGTGGTCTCCTCCATATAAATGTTCAGCAGCGTATGTGGGTACAAGAAGCTGCAATGAAAAGTCATGTGGAATATACCAGAGCACAAGGGTTTTCTTATTAGCACCTTCTAAAGCTGTGCACTTTATGGATCAAAAGCAGGAAGGGCAAACCCCGGTCTGAAGGGATGGGGCAGCGGGGCAGTGGGCAGGATGATCAAAACGAGGAGCAGCCGATGTCCAACAAAAACCAGATTTTTGGTCATTTGTCCATACTTCATGCTTCTGAGTTGAGAGATATAAAAAGGCCAAGCCTGTCTCAAATACCTATTTCCCAGAATTGCTGGGACTTTTCATATATAAGTAACTTAAACTAATGTAAATTTACTGAACTGCCTTACTCTTGTGAAGAACATTCACAACCATGGAACTAAAAATTTTGATACTCCTAAAAGTTCTATAAAAACCCAGTTATCCCACCTAAAAGATTCATTCACTAAACACATCTCTGAATGTCTATTATTTAGCAGTAAATAATGGTAAAACAAAGTAAAAGAAAATTTGGCCAACGAGATGCTTATTATCAAGATGCTTATTATCGGGTGGGAAGCAGCATCTACACAGGTACGAGTCTGGGGAGGCTGGGAATGAATCCAGTGGTGTGAGCAGCAGGGAGGAGGACCCATGCTGTGGTTGATACATTGTGTCAACTTGGGGAGTCTAGAGGTTTACCTGAGTGACTCAGCAGGAAGCCAGGGTGCTTACTTTGTACATATCCTGAGCCTGTGGAAGAGCAGGGCATGGAGATTGTGTGAGAGCTACACGCCCCCTGGGTGGGGGTAGTCTGTTTACAATGCAAGGGAAGGAGAGAGGCTGCTTGTAGCCATTCCTCCCTTTTGCTGGTTGTTTTTGCTGTGCTCTACTGCCCTGAACAGTTTGCCCTCTGCCATCTGCCACTCTGCCTCTGAGCCATCCAAGTATGGACTGAGACCTCCACAAACTGTAAGCTAAATAAACCTTTCCTTCCTTAATTCTGGGCATCAGGCATTTTGTATCAACAATGAGAGAAAAGTAACCAAGACACCCCACTTGTTGCCATTTTATGTAACAGACTTGACACAGAATGGCATGGTGCACCTCAGCAAAGTAGGGAAGGCTTCCCAGTGGGGAGTCCAAGAACCAGGTCTTAAGAGATGAGGACTGAAAAGCAAAACTAAACAAGCAACATAGGCAAATGGATAGTTAGGCTAATGGAATTGCTGATGCATTTTA
Source organism: Dinomys branickii (assembly GCA_004027595.1). Taxonomy (NCBI): domain Eukaryota; kingdom Metazoa; phylum Chordata; class Mammalia; order Rodentia; family Dinomyidae; genus Dinomys; species Dinomys branickii. The sequence goes on from PVLD010028309.1 coordinate 16,162, forward strand.
GGCAGCCACATTACAAGCATTATAAGAAATGCAAAGAACAAAAACATAAAATATATGAGAACTAGAACAAAAAGGAAATTTACCCTGCAGTAAGAAATTGGACTCTAGACCACTGAGTTAACCGGCTGTCCAACTCACTTAGGTATTGGTTCAAAATACCTACACTGACTTAAATAAACAACAAAGAAAGTGTGTCTGGCTCAGGGTTTGAGAGGCCTCTGGCCATAGACGGTTGGCCCTATGGCCTGCGGGCCTGTGCTGAGGCAGCACCTCATGATACAAGCCAGGGAGCAGGAAGATGCTCACTGCCTGATGGCAGGAAGCAAAGAGACAGAAAGGGGCAGGCACCCAGCATCGCCTTCCAGGCCCGTCCTAAATGACCAGCAATCTCCCACCTGGCCCCACTGCCACACAGCACCATGAGCTGCGGCCCAGCCTTCAACACGAGGGCCTGCGGGGATATTCAAGACGCACCGTCCAGCATGCAGAGATAACAGGAGTCCGCTGCAGGGATGAGGAGGGTGTAAAACACCGTACCTTCCACACTCACACGCTGTGAGCAGGATGTACAGAGCCTCTGAGAAGGCTCAGAGATCACAAAGACGAGGTGCAGGCTCACATGCACTTGTGGGGGAAGAATTTACCTTCGTAGTCCTGTCAGAGTCAGAGAGAGGCAAGAGAGAGAAGAGGAACGACAGCTGATGAGGGGAGATGGGAAGAGAGCTGAGGGCTGCCTCAGCGGGCTGAGGGCGCGCTCCACGTGAGCCATGTTAACGTGTCCCACCTCCAAGGCACTTAGACAAAACATGGGGAAAACCGTTTCTCCTGTTAACAGGAAGACACAAAGAGGCCTCTCTCACACCACCTGCCCTTTCAAACGCTCCTTCTGTACTTGTTTTTATAAAAAAAAATTGCAGTTTTCAAAACCTCTCTCCCTACCTCATCCCGCTATTTTCGCGTAGGAGCTTCACTGCAGGCCAGACAGAGTCCTGAAAGGCTTCCCCACGCGCACGCACTTGATCAGTGTGAGGCCTTCAGCCCTGTGTAGTCCACACGCCGCTTCCAACCCCACTGCCCTGCGGCTCTGTCGGCGTCACCTCCTTAGGGAGCCCCTGCAGTCTCAGCACGGGAGGACCCAAATCTCCCAAGCCCCGTTCTGGACTGACTTCTACTTCTAACTCGTCTCACCAACACAGCAACACAGTCTTTGAGCACTACCTGACTGAGAAGGCTCTGTAAGGTAACTGCTAGGTTCATCTTTACATCCATCAGCCAAGAACAGGAAAACAATGCAAAATAAATGTTTAAAAACTTCAACCTGGACCAAAACCGTATTACGGTCATCGGTTAAAACCATACATTTATCATCTAGAATTCAATCCGTGACATATGCTGAGCATCTGCTACATTCAGGGAGTGTTCTGCTTGCTAAAAACAGTGAAATAAACAAAACAAACAAAGTATCTGTTAAATTCTCAAAATGAACTCTTGGCAATTTTACTCACTTGGAAAGTAATTCTTTCCAAAGTTGTTTTAGTTTCCCTGCTACTCAGACCAGTGATTCTGTGTAGTATTTCAAATTCCCCTAAACCTTTGTATTTGGACATCTACCAAGTGTACTCCCCAAGAACCACACGCATGAAAAGGCATGTTTGTCTTCGTAGAGAAGATGAAAATGTCATATTCCCAATTTCTATAGTAGTAGGAAAGAAGTTGAGTGAAAGTATTAACAGTAAAAAACAAAAAACTAATACAATTTTTTTAAAACTCTCTGATCTAATACATATGTACTGATTGTCTGTACTTCTACAATATAAGATACATAAGGGCAGGAACATAATTAACTTTGTTTATAATAACCACTTTACTGCTGAGAACAGTGTTTGACATACGTCTGTTGAAAAAAAACAAATGAATAAACGAATGAATGTGAGATGTGATACCCTTACTAATCTAAGACAGACTACTATTAAAATGAAGATATTTTCTGGGTCTGGTGGTGAATGCCTGTAATCCCAGTACTCAGGAGGCTGAGGCAGGAGAATCATCACAAGTTTAAAGCCAGCCTGGGCTGCACACTGAGTTCAAGGTCAGCTGGGAGAAAAAAAAAAGTCTTGACTTGGATAACTGCCCTGTAACTATCTATCAACATATTTTTCATCTCTGGCGTCAATCTTAAAACAATTTTCAAAAACTCTTACAGTAGTTAATAAAGCTACTGTTTCTCAGGCCCTGTTATTAAGTACTAAGTACTTACTAAAATAAGAAAAGAAGTGGGAAAAGTCCACCAGTCACTACTTGTAGCCATACGAAGTGGTACTCCATAAAAAACAAATCCAGGCGTACATAGGGGAGGAGAAATAACTAAGGTATCTTTCTAACTTATCAACAGAAACCCAAAGAGAAAATACAGTGATCTTCAAAATGTACTATTAATCACTGTTTTAAGCAATATATTTCAAAATGCAGAACAAGTCTCATGAAGATCTTCAAAAACACATAGGCGCCATAAATTATTTATTACATATCAAAATTGCAACTTTCAATAAAATATTTCTTTTAAAATAGGCTAAGAAAATTCAAAGAGACAGTATAAATTTAAGAGAAATGTAATTTTAGTGCTATTTCTAACTCATTGATATATATCATAAGGAATAAACCATTTGCTAAACAGACATGTAAACTCTGAAGCACTACAATCCTCAAATTTAATGATACAAATGGGAGAATTCGCATTTGGACTAACTTGTTTAATTAAAAACATGTAAAATTTTAAATGTAAGAAAAGCAAATATCCTACCTAGGCCTGTCAGGCTTAAATTTAGGGCGGAAAAAATCCAGGGAGCCAGCATGGCGCTCACACCTGTGTCCCAGCACAGGGGCACGGTGCTGTAAACAAATTGCAAGTTTGAGTGCCACCTGGAAACTTAGTGAGACTGTGTCAAAATGAAAAACAGAAACGGCTAGAGATGCAGCTCAGTGAGGAGGCCGAGTTTAATCCTCAGGGCTAGAATCAATCGATCAATCAATAAATCAATAAACAGGAAAAAAAAGGCACAGTTAAACTCTGAAATATATAATTTATTTTCCAATTAATTTGCAGTCACCACCTCACAGGTCATGATTCATGATTAAATACACTGATATTGCTTGTAAATGTTCAGCAACAATCTATACAGCAGGAAAAGCCCCAAAGGATACACTGGCACCTTGGAACCTTCATGCCTGCAGGGACTCCAATAACTGGTGAGATATCGGCGCTCGCGACCAGATCACCGAGTGGGGCAGGAGATCCATCCCTATACCTGCAGGGAACCCTGGGAGGGTGGGGGAGCAGTCTTACACACCTCACCCAGGTCACTAGGTAGGGAGTATCTAACCAATATCTGTACAGCCTTTT